>VDFB02373365.1:113417659-113493311 GCA_007258455.2 Sequoia sempervirens | reverse complement strand
ATACTTACATACATACAAGCATAATACATATGTAGATATGATCCTCCATACATACAAGCATACATGTACATATGTAGATACAATCTTACATACATATAAGAATACATATTGTAAACAAAGATCTTGGAACCCAAGGTCTTTCTAGCCCTTCTAGGGTTTTTCACCTAAAAGGAGAAAGATGGGCCAAAATGGGCAAGATATACACTCAAGATTAATGTAATATGGATGAAATGTATCTAAATTTAATGTCCTAAATGCAAAAAACTGATAAAATAGATCAATTATTGAATGAAAACTAAAGAAATGCAAGATGTTTGAAAATATAGTGTTGTATGCAAAAAGAACTAGAAAGATGAATAGAAATGCAAGTAAAACAAAACAAAAAGCTGCAAAATTGAATGTGTGCACTTGTAAACATGTTGAGGATTGGAAATGACTCTGAAATTTTGAAAATGCTGATTTTTAGGCCTGGTGGGAATCATTCGCCATTCTGGGTGAATCAGGCCCAGCTCCGAAAAATAGTATTGAGGCCTGTTTTAGCCAAATGGGTATCCAAATCTACAAAGATCTCCAGAAAATAGTTAAAGTGGGACTCATTCACCACTTTGGGTGAATCAGTCCATTTTCAAATTTATGAAAACTCAAAAAATGGAATCTAAAGCTCCCGGCCTACTCAATCTATAACCCCAGGTGTCCGGATCCAAAACCCTAATTTTTAGCACTATTGGTGACATTTTGTGTAGATTTTGACATTGCCAATAGGGAGATAACTTCAACAAGTATGAAACATATTCTTCAATCATTTCTAAGCCATCCAAGTACCTAAATCTACAAACACATAATGAAAGAAAGAGAAATGTTGATTGTTAGGGGATGGGGGTTTGGCTTGGTCAAACCCTTTTTAGGTAATTAAACCAAAATGATGAAATAAGATAATAAAGAATGAAATATGAAAAAATGCAATTAGATACTTGCCATGATGAAGGATCTTGAATTGCTGCAACAATGGATAAATAATCTTGCTTTTGAATTCCTTAGAAGTGGTCTTGAATGCTCTCTAAATGACCTAACCCTAGCTTGCTTGATTTGAAAACATGGATGAATGATGAATGAATGGGTGAATTAAATTATTAGGTGAATGAATTAGGGTTAAAGGTCTCCTTTTATAAAGGAGTGGCTAGAATAAGGATCATGATCAAGGGCCAAGATTAAATTAGAAAATAACTTAATCAAGGGTAGAGGTTAATTGAGAGAAGAAAGACATGGATAGATAAAGACTTAAGGTGGAAGATAAGATCGAAACAGACAAAGAGGTGATAAGAGAAATAATAATGATTATTTAATTTAGGTGGCCAACATAGGAGAAATAAATAAAATATTAATTTTATTTATTTAAAGAGAAAGGTGAGAACACATAATTAGATAATTAAATAATTAAAAATAATTATTTAATTATAGAGGAAAGGTGGAGTGTTAAACATTAATTAAAAATAATTATTTAATTGGGGAGATAAAGAAAGGATAAATAATTAAATAAATATAACATTTATTTAATTATAGAGAGAAAAAGCTAATGAATAATTAAATAATTGAAATAATTATTTAATTATAGAAGAAGAGGGAAAAGCTAACTTTTGAATTAAAATAATATTTAATTCAAAAGAAGAGAGGAAAGGACCAATACAAGTCTAGAAAAGTGTGAAAGTCATTTACAATTCTTTACAACACATGCATTTTATTCAATTCACAAGGGACCAAGACCTAATGTGGATGTGTAAAACACCTCACAACACTAAATCAAGGCCTCATTAAGTCCAATTTATCATCAATTATGCCCAAATCAAGCAAGAAAAAAGGGATACTTTTCTGTGTCCATAGTTAGCCCCCACTTTAGTTAGAGGATGAACTTGCTTCAAACTCATGCTAAAGTAGACATTTAAAAGGGGTCGAATCGTATCAATGCAGATGTCAAAGGATGACAAAGATTAAGGCATCAGTCAAGCCCCTAGGATCCAAGCTCCTAAGTCAAACCAACATAAGCACAAAAGGACACGCACAAGGTGGATGATTTGTAACAAAATAGGATACACGATCATGCAATGTCAAGAACTAAAATAAAAATAAATAATGAAAATGACATGGATCAAAGATGTGCTCACTCTAGGGCCACGAAACATCAGGTCATCCATGGGGTGAGTTGTCCCAAAGAATTGGTTTAGTTAGAAAGTCATGCCAGTGTGTCAGCTTCCCATTGTATAATTAGAAAGTCATGCTAGTGTGTCAGCTTCCCATTATACAAACCATACCAAAGTTATCCTCCTGATAAATTTGATAAGGCACCACAATAAAAATGCTTTTTGTAAATATTTTTGAATGTCATGCAAATATTTTGTTGAAGGGGATTTTTCTTTATTCATGTAAGGTTTTCTTCTTAGGGAGCATTGTGCCAATTGTCTCCAAGAGAGGACAAGTCAAGGTGTCAGATTGTTGCCCATGGGATGCCTCGTTCACATCGTGCCATGCCAGTTGATCGTACACTCTTGGAAGGAATCAAACCCAAGGACACCACCAAGAAGAGGACATGTCACAAGAAAAAAGAAAAATCATGCCATGAAATTTTGTCAAAAGATGTCATCTATGGATGCCCCCATTTTAAAGTGGTTGCTACACCATCACTGTGAGCAATTTCTTTAAAGTAGCCAATGATAAATGCTAAGAAGACATGAGAACCAACATGGAAAGCCCTGTGCCAAGTCATATGTTTCTAAATTGAGCTACATCATGAATGAGTATGTCACATGCAAGTCAACTTAAGACATGTCGTCCACATCCCAAGCTTGCTCTTATATGTTCATGAAAGGTTAACGACTAGCCAAGAGAGACAACGAAAAGTGACATACGAGGATAAGGCTTCCTAACCCCTTTCCCCCATTGAGTTCAACACAAGGGTGAGCCAAGAATGGATGGTTATATGCTGCTCCTTGTGAAGAATGTAAAACATGCAACTATGGAAAGGAGCAACAACTAATTTTATTTATTGTGATAAGTAAACAAAGTTTTTGCATGATACATATTTAATGAGATGTCTATCAGTTCAGGATGTACCAAGGTTATAGTGTTCTTGGAAGAATTGTTTGTGATAGTGTGGACATTGGATGAAGGTTTTTGTTTTGAAGGACATACCAAGATCATTAGGTTGTATAGGGACATGGATACTGTTAGAAACTAAGATCAAACATGCAAACCAAAAAACCTTCCACATAAGAGAAAAACAGAAAAAGCAAAGCTATTGCAAAAAGATGTGCAAAATATTATTATTCAGGAATTCATAATTACATGAGAAGATTTGTTTTATAAAAGCGAAGTATGCATAACCCTAAACTTATCTTGACCAACAAGATAGCTTAATAAGATAAGGATGAGAATAATAAACCTAGGAATTAAAATATTAATTACACTAACACCCCCCATAAGTGCAACTTAGGGAGACTAAAAAAAAGAATGCACCTAAAACTAAGATGAATGCAAGAAAGCATGAAAGGGTCCCGACAACAAGGCTTGATTAGGTACCCATCTACAAATGCAAGAATGAGGTAGAGAAGAAAAACCCAGTGGGACAAACCCCCCCTACAATAAGATGACTACTACAAAGAAGCATTGGAAGAACTCTGTTGAGTAACAATGGAACTACAATATGACAAGCAAGGAAAGATACTTATGTCTACAAGAAACCAAAGCAGAATCATAATAATGCGACAACAGACTTGGTTCCAAGGAACACTGGAAAACTCACAAACTGGAACAACCTTGGAATCTGTGAAGCAACAATAGATGAAATGATGACAGAATCTGGAAATTGTGTATCTCAATGCCAATGCCAAACTGAGACTGAAACTCTTCCATAGGAACAAGTACCATAAAGACTCTAGAAAATTTACCATAAAAACATGGCCCTCAAACTGAGAAGGATCTGAACCAATGTAGATCAATAACCATAGGCTCTCAATCTGAAGTGTGAACCGATGTGAATCTGGTATGTGTCAAGCTAAGACAAGATGTGGCCAAAAGAAACTAAGAAACTAGATATTACTCATGTGAGTTGTCAACAATAACAAGATGGAGATCAAAGTGCATGCACACTCTAATTAGATTATTATGCAAGAAACCCCGTTGATGGAACTTTATCTCAGTTCATTTATTACAATAACCCAACAATTGTAAAAGGAGAGAATGAAAACATGCATAAATATAAAATAAAAAAAGACCTCATATCTGTGAAGAGGACTAAACCAGCTTACCAACACCGCAAGAATGGAAAAAAATGGATAAGCAAGTCAAAAGATATGTCTCTCAGAGTTAAAAAAACAACATGCGACTTTCGAGGATGAAAAAGATATCAAAAAATAAAAGAAAAAAATCACACTTGCACCATTGTGAAGAGCTCAGAACCAGCTTTCTGAAAATATCTCGTTTATGAAAAAAAGACACCGTATGCAAAAGTTATGCCCAATTCCATGAAAGTACTCCAAATCTGCCCAATATGCCCTTCTATAGCCCTCCGGGGCTAAAAAAATAAAGCCCTTGGTCACCTGGGTGGACCAGGGGGCTAGCAACAAGCTCCTAGGGCCGAGCCCTTAGTCGCCCATGTGACTAGGGTGGGTGCTTCGGGCGGCGGGGGTTGGAGCTCGGCGGAGACCTCGGTCACCAAAGTGACCGGGGTGGGGGCTTAAGAACCCAGCGGGCGCTGGCACTCGGGGTCCAGTCGCGGATGTGACCTTGACTTCAAATGCGAAGCCCTCAGGGGCTAAACTCAGATGAGCGGCACTGGGGTGTCTTTGCTGGTGGCGAATGAAAAGGCTGCCACTCCTGGTGGCAGAAGGGTGTAGCAGTGGCAGCACGATCCGTTTATAACGGGCGGCACAAAAATCTGCTGGTTTTTTTAATTTTTTTTGAATTTTTTTCCAAATTTGTGCCTCGTGAAGAGTGCCTTTGGGCCGTATGACCCTCACAAATTTTTTTTTCCTCCCTACTCGACTGTGTCCAAAATGGACAAATTTTATATGAAAATAGGGGTTTTTGGGCACTACGAATCCAATAGCGAGGTCCGTTTTGGCCCAAAATGCTCCAAAAATTAGGCGACCCCTAGATCTCTCAGAAAAATCACCAAACTTGAAACCCTCATAGATTTCTTCAACGATGAACAAAATCAGTGAAGTAAGAGTCAATCCTGACTTTTTCTAGCACTCTGAATCCAATGGAAAACCTTGATCTGATCCAAGACGTTTAATGAATATGCTCAAGGAATGAAACCCTCGAGGAACCCTGAATGTGCTCTGCATTGAAATTCTCCAAAATAGCTGAGAAGGGGCTGCAAATCAAGGCTCTGATACCATGTTAGAAACCAATATCAAACATGCAAACCAAAAAACCTTCCACAGAAGAGAAAAACAAAAAAATCAAAGCTATTGCAAAAAGATGTGCAAAATATTATTATTCAAGAATTCATAATTACATGAGAATATTTTCTTTATAAAAGCAAAGTATGCATAACCCTAATCTTATCTTGAGCAACAAGATAGCTCAATAAGATAAGGATAAGAATAATAAACCTAAGAATTAAAATATTACCTAAGTAAAGTTATGCAAGTGTAATTAAATATTAATTACACTAACAGATACCTCTTTCTATTGCATCACATCCTTTCCCAAGTTGTCGTCCAAAAATTTTTGTCACTTGTTTTGGATTTGGTGGTTGTTCTATTGGCTCAAAGTTCATCTTGGATGTTTTATTTTCTTTTAAGGTGGTTGAAGTGGATATTTTGACATTACCTCCTTATCTCTGCCTTGTTTAGATTCTTTTGTTATGATCATGTATTCCCCCATGGATATAGGTATGAAATCAAAGGTTTTCGAAGCCTCTTCCAATAACTTTGTGGCTTCTTCAATTTTCTTTTGTCTTTGTATATCCTTTTGCTTCAAGGTTTCATGATTGTCAAAGCATTCCCATGATGGTGGTAAATCTATATCAAGCAATTCATGATGCTTTAGAGTGAGGTTGATTTTTAGTTTGCACGTGATATTCTACCTAGTAGGAGAGTTTTTAGGAGAGAAGAAAACAAGATGTTGATCACATTCCATTTCAAGAGAAGAAAAAGCATCACATTCTTGTTTTTCGATGATTGGATCCTCTTGCTCAGGTATGCATTCTTGGATGGGGAAAACATTAGGAAAGGGAGCAAGAATATTCTCATGACTTTCAATGAATAGTTCGTCTAATCCCAAAATATCTTCTTCACCAGTAGAAGAGACATTAGGAGAAGAACAAGTATAATTTTCATGATTATCTGTGATTACATCCCTTTGTCCAATAATGGCTTCCAAAATAAGGGAAGAAAAATAAAGAGAATTGTCATGGGTCTTAAAGTTTTGATCATCTAATGCCAACAAATAGGGGAGTTAGAAGATGAATGTAAACTAGGGAGAGGGACGTTAAGAGATGTGTTTATGATTTCATTATCTCGTGCCATAATATGTTCCAAAGTAGGAGAGATTATATAAGAGGAGCTTTCAATATTGTCATGATTCTCAATGGGCGTATCTTCTAGCTCCAAAATACCTTTGTCACATGTAGGAGAGATATTGGGAGAAGATGAATTATGATTATCATGATTTTCTATGCTTGCACATTCTTCTATCACTTTATTCCCACAAATAGAAGAGATATTAGAGGGTGTGGAATTATGGAGTGTGTCAACATTGATATTCTCTTGTGCTAAGAAACTCTCATAGCTAGGAAAGAGATTGGAAGGATGACTAGGAGTTTTATGGTTACCAATGATTATAATTTTTTGCTCAAATAATTCTTCCCAAATGGTAGGGGCATCAGGAAAGGGAGGAATATGATTCTCATGGGTCTCAATAGGGATATCTTCTGACACTAAACTATCTTCTTCATGTCTAGAGAAGATATTAGGAGAAGAAAAGGTTTGATTGTCATGATTATCTACACTTACATCCTCATGTCCTAGAATGTCTTCTTGAGTGGGAGAGGTAGTATTTTTTTAGCTCTCAATCATATCCTCCACACAAATGTATTTTTCATGATCATTCACGATTGTATCCTTATTCACTAAAGCATTTTCACAATTAGGGGAGGTGTTGGGAGTAGTGGCCATGATCTCAATTTTTCCTTTCCAAGGGGAGGAGGAGGAAGACAAGCAAGAATTTCATGATCTTCAATGATTGTGTCTTCTTTCATCAAGATACCTTCATCACCAATGGGAGAGATATTGAGAAAAGAACAAGTATAATTATCATGAGTATCGATGCTTTCATCCTCTTGTGTCAAACCTTTAATGGATGATATAGGAAAGATGAAGTATTTAAGGGCTTCATCTAACATGTCTAAGTCATCACTACTAAAGGGATTGGATGTTATATTTTTTTTCTAAATTGAATCATCTTTTGAATTGGGTCTTTTGATATTTTGAGTTTTTTATTTTTTATTTCTAATAGATTTGATCTAAATGAACTAGGAACTAATGTTGAAAATGAAAATTGTAACAATCTAATGTTATCCATAATTTCCATGAATGTAAATAATGCTATTTCTAATTATTTAAATGTAATAGAAGCTATGCAAACTTAAAATGCAATGTAAAGACAGGATGAAATGAAATTTTTTAGATTTCAAACAAGGTAATTTACTGATTACACTATGCAATGATCTAAAAATGAAATGTTGTGAATGCAAATTGGAAATTGAGCAATGCATGAAATGGACCAATTTAAGCTAGATTTAATGAAATGCATGTAACAAAAAGTCAACCTAGTGAAGGTTCAACTAACCAAAGGCAACAAACAAAAGCTTAAAAACAAGGTTTTCAATGTTGTCAAAGGCAGTTTCAGATGTGTACAGGGACAGATTCGCCCAAGGTGGCGAATGAGTCCCAGTAGGGGTTTTTAAAAAAAAATTCAAGAATTTTCAATGGGTTTTTATGCTTTTTATGTTGTATTATGTGTAACCTAAGTGAAAATGCAGTTTTCAGGTGTTTTCCAATTATTTGAGATACAAAAATGCAACCTATATGCACTTTCACAAATGCAAAATTTGAAACACTAGGATGCAACTTAACTAATGCAAAATGCAATGCAAGCTATTTCTAGGATAATGATGGACTCCAAATTAGACAAGAAGATATTTGAAAAGTAGGTTCACCAAAATGTAAACAAATATTTTGGCACCCAAGGTCTTTCTAGCCCTTCTAGGGTTTTTCACCTAAAAAGAGAAAGATGGGCCAAAATGGGCAAGGTCTACACTCAAGATTAATGTAATATGGATGAAATGTATATAAATGTAATGTCCTAAATGCATAAAACTGATAAAATAGATCAATTATTGAATGAAAACTAAAGAAATGTAAGATGTTTGAAAACATGGTGTTGTATGCAAAAAGACCTAGAAAGATGAATATAAATGCAAGTAAAACAAAACAAAAAGTTGTAAAACTGAATGTGTGCACCTATAAACTTTCTGAGGACTGGAAATGACTCTGAAATTTTGAAAATGTTGATTTTTAGGCCTGGTGAGACTCATTCGCCATTCTAGGCGAATCAGTCCCAATTTTGAAAAATTGCACCAGAGCCTGTTTTAGCCAAATGGGTATCCAAATCTACAAAAATTCTAGAAAATAGGTACAATGGGACTCATTCGCCACTCTGGGAAAATTATTCCATTTAGGATTTTCTGAAAACTCAGAAAATGGAATCTGAAGCTCCAAATCTGCTCAATTTGTACCCCCAGGTGTCTGGATCCAAAACCTTGATTTTTAGTACTATTGGTGACTTTTTGTGTAGGTTTTGACCTTGCCAATAGGGAGATAACTTCAATAAGTTTGAAACCTATTCTTCAATCATGTCCAAGCCATCCAAACACCTAAATCTGCAAACACACAATGAAAGAAAGAGAAATTTTGATTGTTAGGGGATGGGGGTTTGCCTTGGTCAAACCCTGTTTAGGTAATTAAACCAAAATGATGAAATAAGATAATAAAGCATGAAATATGAAACAATGCAATTAGAGACTTTTCACGATGAAGGATATTGAATTGTTGCAACAATGGATGAAGAATCTTGCTTTTGAATGCCTTAGAAGTGGTCTTGAATGCTCCCTAAATTACCTAACCCTAGCTTGCTTGATTTGACAACATGGATAAATGATGAATGAATGGGTGAATTAAATTATTAGGTAAATGAATGAAGGTTGAAGGTCTCCTTTTATCAAGGAGTGGCTAGAATATTAAAGATCATGATCAAGGGCCAAGATTAAATTGTAAAATAACTTAATCAAGGGTGGAGGTTAATTGAGAGAAGAAAGACATGTATAGATAAAGACTTGAGGTGGAAGATAAGATTGGGATGAATAAAGAGGTGATAGGAGAAATAATAAATATTATTTAATTTAGGTGGCCAACATAGGAGAAATAAATAAAATATTAATTTTATTTATTTAAAGAGAAAGGTGAGAACAAATAATTAGATAATTAAATAATTAAAAATAATTATTTAATTATAGAGGAAAGGTGGAGTGTTTTTGATTAACGAAAAATAGGTTTTGAAGGGACCAGAAACCTTGAACAAAAAAGGAAGTGGCGGTAAAGATAAGACAAATGACTGCCCAGCTAGAAAAACCATAAAAAAACCAACTAATTAATAGACCATTAGCCCACCATCAGAAGTATACATCAGCCAAAAATAAAAATATAGAAAGACAAGCCAAATGACCATTAAAGCAATTCTTTAAGCATTTTTGCAGCCCCCAAATCCTTGGCCGCCAACCTATCATGCATTTCCATGACTTATTGCACATCATGAGCAACATCCTTCTTACCTTTCTTAGTTTTTCTCCTAGTATGAACACTCAGGCTAGCAACCAAATCAGTTGAATGCACATCCATACTAGCTTCCCCCCCATGGACCAAGTTCACCTGATCACCAAACAAGCCCTTCGCAGTCAGCTCCATATCCTTTTGGTTAAGGAAAATCATCCCCTTGGCCAACGCCTCCAACTTCTCCCTACTTATGTTGATGAGCGTATCCAAGTCCCTTCAAAGTTTCCTATTTTGTATCTCTAGCACTGCCACTCTCAGACCATAGTCATTCTTCAGAGTAGCAAGTTCATCCACCATACAACCAACACTAGAATTCAAAGAGTGAGAAAGCCCAAAAATAGATTCCTGCTCTTTAAGACTTCGAAGAGTAGAGATGTTGCATTTGGAAATGGTATCATGCTTGTTATGGAGATCATGAATCTCTTGAACAAGCCACATAAGCAGATTGAAAGAAATATCAGCCCCTTAACAAGGCCTGACGCCTGAGAAAAATCCATAGCACCCCAAAACACACCCCTTCCCTGATGTAAACCAACTGGTGGTTCCTCCTCATGAGCATCCTTAGAGCCAAGCTTGGCCTTTCCTCGATCCTTAGACGCAGAGCCCCGAGCAGCATCTTCAAGGATTACAACCGAATTCTTTTTACCTGCCAAAGGGGACCCACCACCACCCACAAACTCACTATGAATATTTCCAGCCACCTCCTCAATATTAACATTTGACCCTTAAGCCTCTTACCAGTAGAACCTTCAACCACATCCTCATGAATCTTTAGCTTACGTTTCACACGATGAGCAACTTTGGAGGAAGAAGGGATAACATCACCCGTAGACGGAGTGTAATCTAGATTAGTGTCAAAGCCATTAGACCAGCCCTCTAACTCATCCTTAACCTCTGCACTAGCAGACTCCTAAATCTCATCAATATTGCATTTCCCACTTTCTTTCCCCTTTTTCTTCAAAACAGGGGACCGAGGAGTTCTAACAATGCAGTTAGCCTTAATAAACTCTACAATTAGAAGCATTAATCCTTCATGAAGAAAGGGATTCCTATGGTTTTCTCTGTGATTTGAATACCTTCTTCCATATACAACAACAGATAAAAAGGAAAAGATACGTGCTTACCATGGCGAAAGTGGTTGAGCAGAACAAAGTGATGACCATAGAGTGTCATAAATCTTCCATCTATAGTGAAGTAGCGCATTAACACCACAACAACCTCCCTCCAAATAGGTGTGATCTTTGTTCGTTCATAGCCTCCATAGTCCAAGTGAACCATTTTAGCCCTTTCCCTATCACGAAGAAAATTTTGCCTGGCAAATTGCGAAATATTCTTGTCCCGGTAAAATTTCCTTCCTTCCATTGACAAGCCCATCACCTCGGCGATAAGGTATTCATTAATTGTAGTATCCCTACCATACAAACTCACCACATGACCATTCTAGGCATCCACAAAATCCTTAGAGAGCGAGGATTTAAAACCCTTCAGTCTCTCCATGTAAGGAGTAATGCCCCCTCTCTGTAGAATATCCCACACTCTGGCATTAGCTCTAGTATCATCGCAAGAGATCGGCTTCGTTCAACTCCTATCCCCGCCCATCATCAAGTTACAAGAAGAAAACCTCCAAAATAAGGCAAAGGAAATAACGACAAAACTACCTAGAAAACATGTGAGGTATTCCAGAATAGTCCAGAAAGAAATAATGCAAAGGACTCTAAAATAACCCAGCTGGAAGAAGCCACAAATTCCAATGAGCATAATCTATGTGATAAGTCCCATCAAACAAAAAAAATAATGATACCCATGCAAACCCGAGAACAAGGAGGTGGGAAAAGAAGAAAAATTAATGACGATCATTAATAATAAGAGTGCTTAAATCAATGGGTAGGATTTCATCCTCCCCCCACGTTTTAGCCGATGACACCCCATAATTCACCAGCCAATCAGCCATAGCATTCGCTTCCCTATAAGCATGGGAGATATGAATTTCTTCAAATTCACCACAAAAGGAGATAGCACCGCAATAAAATTTTGAATGGACCATGAAGGGGGAGATCCTTGCTTAAGGAAATTGATAATATTTAATGAATCACCTTCGATCCAAAGTTTAGAGATCCTAAAATCCCTAGCCATCTTGATGCTATGATAGGTGGCCGCTGCTTCAGCAAGGTGGTTTGTTTGGATTCCCAAAGGGAGTGCCACCACTGAAAAAAACCTACCATTGTGATCTCTCAACACTCCCCCACAACTAGCAGGACCTGGATTACCTTTCGCTAAACCATCAAAGTTGATTTTGAACCAGCCAGGAGGGGGGGGGAAACCACTTCACCCCATCCCTCACAAGGTTAGCCTTCCTTAAGGGCTTAGCAATGTCAAGGAAAATTTTCCAATTAGACTTGACTCAGCATCATAATCAGACACCTACACATTTCTAGGAACATTAATCTTATCAACCACCATCATCAGATTCTCCTTGATAGCAGAAATAGTTTTGAAGAAAAGGGAGAGAGGAGGAATAGAAGCATCTCTAAAAATATGATTATTCCTCTCCTTCCACATACCCCAAAGAAAATGTGGCAATGCAAGAGACCAAAGAATCTTCAAAGAAGGACTAGATGAAGGAGCCTTCCATTAGAGCCATAAATCCCAAACAAAGGCAGGAAAAATCCATTCCACATGCCAAAGATTAAGAAAGAGGGACTACACTTCCCAAGCATAACTACACCCAATGAACAAATGAGAACAATCCTCTGCATCCATCATACAAAGGTAACATTTTTTCAGTATGGAGAACCCCCGTTTCCACAAATTATTAATTGTAAGGATCTTATCCTGCACTAGTAGCCAAAGAAACATGTTAATCTTGGGGATAAGCTATGGGAACCAAACTAAGCCCCATGGCAGTCTAGGACCCACAATATCAGTGCAAGACTTAAAAGAAGAAGCCACTGAGAAAGCTCCACTTGGGAGTCTATTCTAAATCACCTTATCTCTATGAAGAGATGCAAGGATATGAAATATGGAAAAATCAATAAAAAGGTCCTCCAACTTAGGGAACACCTCATGAATCTTCCTCCACTCCCCATTAACAATGTAATTAGCCACATGAATCCCAAAATCATGAGATCACACTTCCCTCCAGGGGTTTTCCCACTAAGATTCACATAGAGGACAATGCCCAAACCACCAATCATCCCAAAAAAGAATATCCCAACCATCCCCAACCACCCAGAATAGGCCAGCAGATAACAACCCTCTGGCTTTGGACACTGAGTTCCAGAAGAAAGACCTCAAAGGGGGAGAGAAGTCCTTATTCAAAAACTCCCAAAATTTGTCCACCTAAGGGAGATATTTAGAGGTAAAAATTTGTCCCCACTCCTTCTCCCCAAAAAGGAGATGCCATAGCTGCTTGGCAACAAGAGCCAAATTAAAGGGCCTAATCCTGCGTAGACCCAAACCTCCATGAAATTTTGACTTGCACACCTCCTCCCAAGAGACTAAACTCAATCTCTTTCTGTCCTGCAACCCCGACCAAAGAAACTTCTTCTGGATGGATTCAATTTTCTCCTAATACTTACAAGACATTTGAAAGAGACTAAGAGCATACATAGGAAAAATTTGAAGAGTAAACTTGATGAGCACCAATTTTCCAACCTGGCTTAGTAACGCACCTTTCCACCCCACCAACTTCGAATTGAACTTGTCAATCAGACCATTCCAGAAGGATTCATGAGATTAATTGGCTCCAAGTGTTAACCCAAGGTAGGTGGAAGGAAGGGACCCAATCGAGCATTGAAGAATGCCAACAATTCTCGGTGCCCTTCTTTTAGGAGTGTTAAGAAAGAAGATCATGTTTTTAGGGAGGCTCACCAATTGGCCCGAACCTTCCTCATACCTCTAAAGGGTCTCCTTAATAGTTCTAGCTTCCGCAATAGAGGCATCACCCAAAATTAGAGTGTCATCAACAAACTGTTGGTGCCCACAAGAAGCCGAAGAAGAAGGTCTCAAACCCTTCAAAGCACCCGAGGAAAGCTTAAGTTGCAACGATTTTCCCAAAGTCTTCGCCAGAATAATAAAAAGAAAGGGAGAAATTGGATCTCCCTACCACACCCCCTAGAACTTTTGAAGAAATCATAAGGGGAACCATTCACATGCACATAAAAGGTCACAGTAGAAACGAGGCTCTTAACTAGTTGAACAAAAGTCTCCAAGAAGCCAAAAGCCAAAAGAATTTTAAACAAGAAGGCCCAATTAACTTTATCATAGGCTTTAACCAAATCCAATTTAAGCAAGAAGCCAGGCCTTTTATTAACCATCAATGAATGGATGTTCTCATGCACAGAGATGATAGGGTCAAGAATTTGTCTCCCCACGATAAAACCACTCTGATTGGGAGAGATGATCAAAGGAAAAACCTTCTGCAGCCTCAAAGCAAGAACCTTAGAAAAGATCTTGTAAATAGAATTGCACAAGCTGATTGGAATGAACTCATTAAAAGATGAAGCTCCAGGGATCTTAGGAATCAACACCAAAAAAGGTAGCATTTAATTCTTTAAGTAGATTTTGACTACCAAAAAACTCTTTTGTTGCATCCACAACATTTTTAGAGACAATTGGCCAAAAATCCTGAAAGAAGAACACAGGAAACCTATCAGGCCTAGGGGCCTTATTACCCACAAAGGAGAAGACCGTATTTCTGACTTCCTTAGCCGAAGGAATACAACAAAGCATACGATTAAGATCCATAGTTACCAGACTAGGGATAACCTCCAACAACCAATCCTGATTAGCCAATGACAGAACAAAAACATTAGTCAGGAGGTTGGAGAAGAAACAGATAGCCTCCCATCTAATATCAACCTCATTCTCAAGCACCCTACCATCCATACAGATACACTTAATGCAATTAGAGGCCCTATGCTTAAGAGTGGTGAGGTGAATTTTTTTTGTATTCCTATCACCAAAATTCAACCACACCACCCGAGATCTCTATTTCCAAAAATCCTCCTCCCTAGCCACAATATTATGAAGACGGGACAATAACACACTCTCCTCAGAAGCCAAGGTAGCATCATAACCCCTTGACTGAATATTCTGTTGCACACGATCAAGATCCACCTTGATGCGAGCCTTCTCATGGAAAATATGACCAAAGGAAGCTTTGGTCCAATTCCTCACATTAGCCTTAACAACCACCAATTTATTCACCACACTATACATAGCTAAACCATCCACTCTAATGTCTCACCATTCAGCCAGCTTGGATTTAAAATCTGGATGAGAATTCCACATTTTTTCAAAATGAAAAGGGAAAGCTCTCCTTCAACCCACCACATCTTCCGATAGGGAAATGGGAAAATGATTCGATCCCAACCTAGTCAAGGTAGAAAGGGAGCAAGAAAAATGAGCCAACCACTCGTGAGAAAGAAGGGCCTTATCCAATTTGACTTGAATAAGAGCATCATCCATCCTTCAGTTTGACATAGTAAAAGAGGCACCCCTCAGATCCACATCAAATAAAGCATTATCATTGACAAAAGACATCAAGTCAAACCTACTTTCCTCATCAATTTGAGAACCTCCCAATTTATCATCAACACTAAGAAGGGTGTTGAAGTCCCCCATAACCAGCTAGTTATCAAAAGGAAACAAAATCCTAAGCCCAAAAATGCTTACGATCACTTCTAACATTAGGAGCATAAATATTAGAGGCAATCCAAGATAAATCACCATAAGAGTGATAAAAGGAGGTAGCAATGTGATTGGGAACCTCGTAAATAGTCTTACCAACCACAACTTTCATATTCCAAAAGGTAGCCACACCTCTAGATGCCCCATCCACATCAAAACCATGAAGACCACAATATTTAAAGAGTCTTTTCTTCAGACCTTCCAACCTTTCAATAGGCATTTTCGTCTCTTGAATCAAAATCACTTCAGGTTTTAGATCCCTCACTAAATTCACAAGGAGATCCTATTTGTGAGGGTGATTTAACCCTCACATTTTCCATGAGAGAATCTTCATTGAGGGGTCTGAGATGCTCCCTTGGGACACATCTCGTAAAGGGTTTTCTGGGAGCCATCTGCAATATCTGCTTTGCTTTCTTTATCCCTACTCTACAAAAAAGTGGGTCTACCTCTTCCCCTTGGTTCAGACCCACAATCAGCCTTAGAACGATTCTTGGTGGGCATCCCTTGAGGAGAAACATTCTTCTTCCTATTTCTAGTCTTGACCAGAGAAAAATGAGGGTCCTTTACCTGCTGCGAGAAACTCAACCCACAGTCATTGAAAGAAGAGGTGAGCACCAAATTTGAAAGAGCCCTCGACAGGTCCTAAAGAGTCGCCTCCCCATAACCTTTCTCCCCAAAACTGGGAGAGGATACCACCAGAGACGGATCCTTACCCATCACTCCAGTTTCCCTAGAGAGAGGGACCTTAACCACATCCTTACAACCAACACCATCCGACCCCACAACAAGGGCCACCTCACTAGCAGAATCAGCACCATTAGGCTCCATAACATGGCCCTCAACACCGACAGCCACCTCCCCTCCCGCAATCTCCAGAGCAACTTTAGCAGAATGAAGAACCCGAGGGGAAATGACACCCACTTCCGCAACAACACCAACCTCCTTATCAGAAGAAACCAAAACCTTCAAATCCTCCTCAGGTTTCAAATACTCATTCCTCCCCTCCACATTTTTATTTCTCCCTCCATTCCATCAATTGTTGGGGAGGGATAGGCTTAACTTTTGATGGGAATTTCTTGGCCCAGTGACCCACCTTTTTACAATGGAAGTGCAAGCAAAGGGAATTGATTCATACTCAATTGATTGAACCCAATCACCGAACTTCGAGTTAATAGTCACCTTTTTAGGAAAGTCCACAGATTGGTCAACAATGACACAAAACCTGGCATAAACTAATCTTTTCCTTGAATCCGTCATTTGATAATACACAAGAGTTTTCCAAACATATTGGAAATACCCACAAACACTTGTTCATCACAAAACTCCAAAGGTAATGCAGGTAATCTCAGCCAAATAAGGGTTGAAGAGAAAGAGAAAGAGCTACGATTAAAACCCGACTCCCATTTCTTTAGAACCAAGGATGACTTACTGATTAACCACAGTCCACTAGTGAGAACATCGACAATATCCTCATTACACGTGAAGGTGAAAGAGAAAAATCCTTTCGCCATTGCAGCAACTTCCACTCGCCCTTTCGTTCTCCACCTCTTAGAAGCAAGGTTATGAACCGGCTCCACATTAGGGCGAGGCCCCAAAAATTTCCCAACCAAAGTAAGGTCCATTGAAACCAACCTATTATCAATAATACAGTCAGGAACAGACATTGAATATTCCCCAATAACCAGATTCGCCTTAAAGAAAACTAGAGGTGAAGATCTCTTTCCCTTAGGCTTGGCACCCAAAAGACTAGACCAGCTAGGGCCATTTGATACAACCTCCCAATGCTTATTTCCTTTAGCAACAGCTTTTTAGGATTCTCCAAACAAGGGGAAGAGGACGAGCTCACATTATGAGGAAAGGCCCCCGTACACCAAGATTGAGATGTCCACTATCCACACAAAAGAATCCAGAACAAAAGATAGGAAAGATGACCCACCACCAAATCCCACAGCATCACTGCAAGTTGACAAGTCCTCACTAGCAATGATAACAACATCTGACCTACCGCCATTATCACCAAGGTTTAAACTAGCATTTCCAGGCTTTGTAGAATTTTGAACGAACGCCACCCTACCAGAGGAATCTCCCATCACATTTTTTAACCAAGATTTTTTTAGGAAAGGTGGAGTGTTAAAATTTAATTAAAAATAATTATTTAATGGAGAGGGAAGGGATAATTAAATAATTAAATAATTTATTTAATTGGGGAGATAAAGAAAGGATAAATAATTAAATAAATATAACATTTATTTAATTATAGAGAGAAAAGGCTAATGAATAATTAAATAATTGAAATAATTATTTAATTATAGAAGAAGAGGGTTCAAAAGCTAACTTTTGAATTAAAATAATATTTAATTCAAAAGTAGAATATATTATAACATTACTTGTAATAAATAATATATGCTTAAATAAGTAAGATTCATAGACTAAAATTACATTTGTCATGGCGCGCAAGGAGTAGGAGCAGAGTTGGAACAATGGGAAGTGAGCGTTTAGAGGAAGCCGTGATAAGGCATCGGGAGTCAGGAGGCACAACCCACAATGGGTGTTCGCAAACGGATCATGGGTGGACAAATGTCACCCCTACTACAGAGAGAAAGGGGGAGGACCTGCCGGGAACAAAGGAAGGAATGTTGGAAAATACCATGGGAAGAATAAGCCGTCGGAGTTACCCTGGTTGTGCCCTTGAGGTTTCCATAGGCTTCAAATGGAGGCTCCCAAAAATCCTGGAAAAGAACAATCTATGGACTGAGGTAGTGTTTTGGGAAATCGACGAAATAGTAGGTTTTTGTATAATAAATCAAATGGACGGGTAGAGACAGGCGACTGGCATGGCAACAAGATTGTAAGCGATGAAGCAAAGGAAAAGAATCAAGTGGATTAGGCTTGGGAAGAGAAAGGTGAGGATCCAAATGGATATAAGGAGAAATCGGGTAAGGCTGGAAACCCTAACCCACCACTCCACATTCCGATCAAAATGCAAAAAATCAAAGATGAAACAGACAAGTTAAAACAATTAGGGTTGTTCATTAAATGGGGAGGCGGCAAGAGTAGAGCTGGAGAGATCAAAAATTGGTGCTTTGAGAAATGGGGTGGCAGGATTCAAATCGGGGCCTTTGCAAATGACTACTTTTTAGTTATCTTCCTAACACTAGAGGAGAAATGGAACGCCCTCCAAAGTGAACCGCACTACTGGAAAAGTGTTGGCATCCATTTGGTTGACTAGTATCCGAATTTCAACCTGTGGCAACATATTCTGCAGGAGGGACTAGTGTGGATAAGAATATATGACATGCCTTCAAAATTTTGGGAACTGGGTCTCATGAAATTAGTGGGGAATAACTTAGGCACTTTGAGATCTATATATGAGATTCTAATCGACAGATGCAAGGGAGCTTACATTAGAATGTGCTTGGGGATTTCTCTACCCCAAAATCTTCCCTCAAAAATCGAGATCCCCACCAACGCGGGGCCACGCATTTTAAATATTGAAAGAGAAGACCAGATGTCTTTGTGCCCCCTGTGCAAATCAATTTCACACGGACATTTGGAATGTAATGGGGTGGTGTGGGCTGATAGAGCAAACAAATTCACCCAGAAACTTTATAGGGAGGGCAAAGTGGAAGCTCATCCAGAACATGAAATTAACTCAAAGGTAATCAATCAGCAGGAGAATGACCCTATGGTGGAATGCTTGGTGATGGACCGGCAATCAAGGGAGGAGGGCAACACGGTAGTTGGTAGGTACTTAACTATGACAGAAATGTGTGGAGAGGAGGTAGCCAACTCCAATAAGGGATGTTCGGGTGATGCCTTGGGAGCCTCGAGAGGTGACATGATGGATAAGGAAACAACAGAAGCCCTAGGGGAGAAAAGAAACAAGCAGGTGATGGTTAAAGAAGTGTGGACAGTAACACAGGATAAGGAAAAGATAAAGGAGGTGCCTGAAGACCAGTTGCCTGAAAATGATTTGGACTTACAACTGGAGCTGGTGCATCACCTCAATCGACACTAGGATGTAGGAATCAAGAATGAAACCCCAAGGGCCCTTATTGAAGCTACAGAGCCTAACCCAACCTATGATATGGAGGAGTTGAAAGATGATGATTCAAAATTTGAAGAAGAAATGTGTCCTAAGATAGACCAAATGGGCATCCTTGAGGAAAGAACAATTGAGCAATCACAATCGAAGTTGAAAAAGCCAAACCTAGCACCAAAGAAAAAGAGGGGTCCCAAATCCAACAAAGCCAAATTAGAAATTGCAGCCAGCGCCAAGGGTCAGAGAAAACTTAGAAACGGGAAGGAGATTGTCCTTCCCAAGGAGGAATGAAGCTAATTACATGGAACGCTAGGGGCTTAAACGCCCCTAGCAAGTGGCGCTTAGTTAAGCGTCAAATAGACCAAAGTAAGAAAGAGTTAGTCCTGCTGCAGGAAACTAAATGGGAAAAAGATGAAATCCAAACAAAAATGAGAAGCTGGAAATAGTGGGAAGGAACATTTGTGGAGTCTATTGGGGCCTTAGGAGGATTAGGAGTGTTGTGGAATCCTTTACTTCTACAATGCAATGTGGTAGTGGAGAAACAAAACTAGATGGTGGTTAGATATAGGATCCTCAATCAAAATAAGTTTCTGCTAATTGTTAATGTATACAGACCAATACCAACCAATGCTAGAAGGGAGTTGTGGCAAGAGATTGGGGCCTGGCTGCAGATGCAAGATGGGATACAAGTTATCTTAGGTGGAGAATTCAATGCCACTCTGGATAACTCTGAGAAGCAGGGGGGCTCTCAAACTTTGTCAAGGGTACAACTGGACTTCCAGGCTTTTGTGGAGGAGTGGGGGCTAAGGGAAATGCAAACGAAGAATGGTAAGTATACATGGACTAATCGGAGAAAAGGCTTCACCCATATAGCAGAAAAGTTGGATAGATTTTTCCTAGGTGGGAATTAGGGACCAAAAGCAGACTCTTTTGAAGCAAGCATTCTACCCTTCTCTGGATCAGACCACTTCCCGGTTCAGTTATATATAAAGCCCGAGGTACCCAAAGGTGGCATCCCTTTCAAATTTGAGCACATGTGGCTCAAGGACCCATCATTGACTGATTTGATGGAAGTATGGTGGAAGGAAGTGGGAGGGGGAAACCATACCTGTATGTACACACTCAGACAAAAACTAGCTCATATCAAAAATAAATTGAAGGACTGTAACAAGGAGAAGTTTGGCATTATATTCAAGGAGAAAGATTAGATTGAAGGAGAACTTTCCAGGCTAAATGAAAAAGTGATTCAGAGTGGAATGGATGGGACTGATTATGAGCTGGAATTAAAACTCAAAGTAGAGCTGAAAGAGATCATGACTAAGGAAGAGACCTTTTGGAGGCAGCAATCTAAGGAAGTATGGTTGAAAGAAGGGGACACAAATACTAGGTTTTTCCATAGAATGGAAATTACGAATAGGGTCAAGAAAAGCATCACTGAAGTCACAAAGGAGGATGGTTCGAGAACACAATCCATAGAAGAAGTGAATCAAGCAGCAGTCTAGTATTTCCAAACAATTCTCAACCATGCTGTAGTGGATAATAGAAGGGAAAGAGAGGATTTCTTGGATCGGATCCCATCCTTGATCAATGGAGAGGACAATCTGAGGCTCTACAAGCCAATCAGCCTAGAGGAAGTAAGGGCTGCTACCTTTCAGCTTGGAGCTGATAAAGCCCCTGGACCCGACGGCTTCACGGCCAAATTCTTTCAAGCCTTCTGGGACATCATTGGTAAGGATGTGCATCGGGCTGTTGAGGAATCAAGGAAAAAGGCCACGGTGCTTGGGGCCTTCAACCACACATTCATTGCACTCGTTCCCAAGAAGAAAGATCTGTAGAACTTTGGAGATTACAGACCAATCTCTCTTTGTAACACAATTTATAAAATAATAACAAAGATCATTGCTAATTGGCTCAAGAAGGTTCTTAAGAAAATTATCTCAGAGGAGAAAAGCAGTTTCTCCCCAGGTAGATCCATATTCGAAAGCATTATTGTGGCACATGAAGCTATTCACACTGCAAGAAAAACTAGAGCTCCCAGTATGATCATCAAACTGGATATTCTTAAGGCATATGATATGGTGGATCGACAATTCCTGTTCGAGGTGTTGAAGAAGTTTGGTTTTCGACAGGAGTGGGTGGAATGGGTCACTGGATGCATCAATTCTCCCAAATTCTCGGTATTAGTAAATGGTGCAGCACAAGGTTTCTTTGAATCTTCAAGGGGAATTAGACAGGGTGATCCCCTATCACCCTTTCTTTTCATCATCATGGCAAAAGAACTTGGTAGAAGTATATCACATATGAGGGCTGAAGGTAAGTGGAAGGGTATAGAAGTTGCCCCGGGGATAGACAAATCGACACACAATCAATTTGCAGATGATACTTTATTATTTGGGGCTGCTACCAGGGTGGAGGCCAGGTGCATCGAGAAATTGTTGAATGAGTATGGGTTGGCCTCGGGTCAGAGCATCAACTGGCACAAATCCGAAGTCTTCTTCCTCAATGTCTAGCTGAGTCTTCAAAGGGATTTAACAAGAATTCTGGGACTGAAAATTTCCAACTTTCCTGGTAAGTTTCTAGGGATGCCCTTGTTTGCAGGGGTAAACAAGGTAAGTTATTGGGAATCAATACTAAACAACTGCAGGAAGGAATTGGGGAGCTGGAAGGGGAAATGGCTCACCTCGGCTGGTCGAGTCATGATGATAAAAGCTGTCCTCTCTGCCATTCTGGTTTATTCAATGTCTTGCATGAAATTACCCAAAGCTACCGAAGAAGGTCTGATTCAGCTCATGAGGAGATTTTTGTGGAATGGCACAAGTGACACTCAGAAGTTCCCATTGTTGGCTTGGGACAAGATATGTAAACCACAAGGAGCGAAAGGGGCTGGGGTGAAACAATTACACCTAATGAACTTGGCAATGGGCACAAAGCTTGTTTGGTATATTTATTGCAAAGGGGACCAACGGTGGGTTCAGATTCTGAGAAAGAAATATCTTGACACGAATGATGCAGTTAGAATATTCATCGTCCAGAATCCCCCAAGGGGCTCAGAAATTTGGAATTTTATCTTAGAATGTAGAGACATTGTTACCAAACATATCACATGGGAAGTAAACAATGGTAGAAAGGTAGCATTCTGGGAGGACTCCTGGGAGGGACACCCAGCCCTCAAGTCTCTTCCACATTTGGAGGATATTCATAGAGAGACAAATTGTGTCTGGGGAAAGGAAGCCTGTAACTATGGTTCATTCGCAGCTGAGAATGGTCAATTGAGATGGAAGTGGAAATCACTGTCAGAGTTAAATGCCCCCCAAGCTCAAAAGGTGATTTTGGAAGAAATACTGAAATACATAACATGGATGGCTATAGGAGAAGAAGATAGGATTAGGTGGTGCGCTTCGAAGGATGGGGAATACAAAGTGAAGATTGGATATAGGATAAGGGAAGCAATTGAGAATGACAAACATTGTTCGAAAAAACTTCTGTGGGGTAAATTTGGTATGCCCAAGGCCGGAGTCTTTTCTTGGCTAGCAATTCAGAAAAAGATTCTAACACAAGACCGCCTAGCCAAATTTTGGATTAGTGGTTCGGGGAGATGCCCTCTCTGCAAGAATCATGAGGAAGACGTGAACCACCTCCTATTGGCCTGTCCATATGCGGGGTTTTGCTGGAACTTCATTCGAGCCAAGTTAAACCTTTCATGCCCCCTTCCTCAGGATTTGGTGGAATGGTTCGTTCGCTAGCCTATCATCAAGAAACAAGACTTCTTTGGATTGATCTTGCAGATAGCCCCCTCAATAGTAATATGGGAAATCTGGAAGGAAAGGAACCGTAGAATCTTCAAGGAATTGGGGATGCCAAGGGAGTTGCTAGCCAAGAAGATTGAAACCTCTATTGTAGAAGTAGTGAACTCTGCAGTTTCCTCTAATGTGAAAAATAATGTCTTTACGAGTTGGAACAATGAGTCGACCAAAAATTTTGTAGGGATGGTGGTCCCAAAGCTAATGGGATCAAGAAGATCAGAACAACTGGTGAATCCTCGGAAGGGAATCAAATGGACAACACCAAACCCAGGTTGGATTAAGATAAATTTTGACGGTGCATCCAGTGGAAACCCGGGGCCAAGTGGGATTGGTTGTGTTGCATGGGATGAGCAAGGATTAATCATTTTTGAATGTAGGGAATACATTGGCGTAGCAACAAATAACATTGTAGAGGTTAGAGTGGCATTGAGAGGTCTAGAGTTGGGCAAGGAGCTCGGGGTGAAGAAGATACATCTGGAGGGTGATTCATTGATCATTGTAATTGCCATTCGCCAAAACTTGACCCCCAATTGGAAGATTAACAGATGGTTGGCTAGTATAAGGACATTAATTGATGATTTGGAAGATTTTCAAATTAGCCATATTTATCGGGAAGGGAATGCACTGGCAGATGAGCTGTCAAAGAAAGCCCTTTTGTGGCGAATAAGGTGGTATGACGTTGGGAGCACTTGGAATGTAATGCTTGTGTTGAATCTCACCTTCTTGGAATGGCTGGCAGTAGTTGTTGCTGCTTTGGGGGGTCTCTTCTTAGTAGTCTACCAACTTGTCTGTAACTGGCAGTAGTAGTAAGTAGTCATAGAGGTTCTCACGGTGTGTCGGTATATTACCATGTTAACTATGTCATCTCTGATATTTTAATTTAGACGGGTGCTGGCCCTACCCAACTTTTTATCTAGAAAAAAAAATAAAAATATTTAATTCAAAAGTAGAGAGGAAAGGACCAATAAAAGTCTAGAAAAGTGTGAAGTCATTTACAATTCTATACAACACCTTTACAACACATGCATTTTATTCAATTTGCAAGGGCCCAAGACCTAATGTGGATGTGTAAAACACCTCACAACACTAAATCAAGGCCTCATTAAGTCCAACTTATCATCAATTATTCCCAAATCAAGCAAGCCAAAAGGGATACTTTTTTCGTGTCCACACATACATACATGCATTGATACATACATAAATACATACAAGCATACATACATACATACATACATGACATACAAGCATACATACAAAATACACACATACAAATATATAACATACATTCAATAGAGTAGCATTTAATATAAAGCAAGACATAACATGAGCATGTTATACCACACTCGTGTTATGTCTTGATAGACATGTCTAGCAAAAACACAAAAAATCATGTCAAAACTAAGATATAACACAAGCACGTTATAACGTGTGTGCATTATAACGCACGGGCATTATAACGTGCGTGCGTTATAACATGCGCTCGTTATAATGCATGCACATTATAACATGCACGCATTATAACGTGTGTGCATTATATCTTTCTTTGGGAATCCCCAATCCTTAGGCTTGGTATTTTCCTTAGAAGACCAACCCAAAGGCTTGGAGGCCTTCATAATGACGAGAGATGTGTTTTTGCAAATTCTACAATATTTCACATAATCGGGTTCGTGCTCACCGTCAGGATTGCACATGTTTCAATGTTGAACAAATCAAACACCTGGGTAATGTTAGATTCTCTCTTAGCTATCCAATGATGTAATTTTTTTCACTTTTTGACAATGTTAAGCCTTTCATCTATAACTTCTTTTGTTTGTGTGTCTCTTTTTTTGCAAAAAGTAGTGTTTGGTGTTTTTTTCATTATAAATTAACCGTTCATCAAAATTTCAAATAAATTACATTTTTAGAAACTAGACTCCATTCTACAATTTTTATTTTTTTTAAATCAATTAGTTTCCAAAATTTGTAGGGGTAGCAAGGCCAAAATTTTGTTTTTCAGGAAGTGTCCACTTAGAAAATTAGTGAAAAATCAAATATTCATTAAAAAATTATAAGAAAAATCATGCATCAACTATATATAGTTAGCTAATTTCTCATTGAAGCAATTTTAGAAATACTAAAAAAAAGTTCACCATGCTAGGGACATACAAAAGTTGCTATGTTATATTTTCTGATGAAAACAACACCAATTTTTGTACATCCCTCTTTTGAACCCCTTAATCTCAACCATTTTCAAAATAAATTAGTAGTTTAGAAAGTAGACTTGGAGAACTATGATCCTTTTTTTTATTGTATCTCAAAATTTTGAGTGTAACTATCCTCAATTTCACGTCCAAGGTCAGTATTTCCTGATTTCAGAAAAAAGAAAGTGACCACTTAAGCCCCCTTTTTGGCCCCCCATCTTTTTGCACTTACCCTATGTCCATCTTTTTCTTCCACACTATGTGCTAGTTGGGCCCTTTTAGGAGCTAGGCATATGAAAGGAGAAACTTGGGTATTAATATGTTGACACCACACAAAATATTTATTCCACAATTTAAATATATTTATTATTATTTTTATTTTTGGGTACAATACTACCTCAATAACATATTATCTCATAGATCTTGAGACACAAAATATTTATGATAGTCAAGATGTTGTATGTGATGAGTCATCATTTGACTCATTGACACACAACAAAGATTCAAAATTGGCCACCTCTCATATATTTCTCTCATAGTTAGATGATGAGCATGAATAATCCTCTCATAAAGAAGATGAGTTGGAAGGAGAATTTTCCATTGATCTTGGTTGTCTAGAAAATAATTCTTCACATTAGTAGCAATATCAACATTAAAAATGGGTCCAAGTCACCATCAGGGACTCTCACTTGAACTCTCTTCTAGATATTTCATCAAGAGTCAAAACAACTAGAAGACAATCGAGAAATGAGGTAATTATTGTACTTATGAGTTTAGTTTTCGATAACACCATACCTAATATAGTTCAAGAGGCACTAAGTCAACCATAGTGGAATAAGGCCATGGATTTCGAGTATGACTCCCTAAGATAGAATCAGACATCAAAACATTTTGATTTGCCTACAAGAAAGAAACCCATTTCTTGCAAATGGATTTAAAAAAAAAATACAAGGTAGATGGATTTCTAAACAAATACTTGAAGGGTCATCCCACAATAATGGGTCCCAAAATTGGGACATCCTAATTTTTTCTTGAAAGCACATATTGGTTGACATGGACATTCTAGAAGAAAATCCACCCATTCTTTATTGTGATAATTAGGGTGTGTTTGAAGCTTGTGAAGAATATTATTTTCCATAAAATAATAAAGAATATTGAGGTCAAATGTCATTACATTAAATAAAAATTCATGAATCACCACATCTATCTCTAGTATTTCCCAACAGATTCTCAAATAGCTTATATACGAGCACCAAGTCTCTTGGCAAGGTAAAATTTGAGTTGTTTTGGGGAAAAAATTGCAACAACAATGTAATAAGGGGGGGAATGTTAGTGTAGCATTTACATTATTTATACAATGGTTATCTAGTTACATGTTATGTAGTTAGCAATTATAGATGAGATAACTATATTTATCCTTTGTATATATGTGTTCTCTATTACTCAAATAACAATATTTTGAGGATGTAATTAAGGAAGAATAATGGGTTAAGGCCATGGATGAAGATATGGATTCTATTGAAAATAATGACACATGGGAGTTAGCAAATTTACTTGAAGGTATAAAATGCATAGGATTCAAATGGGTTTATAAGACTACGTTCAACACAAATAATGAAATTGAAAATTAAAGGCAAGGTTAGTAGCTAAAGTATTTGTATAGCAACATGGATTTGATTACAATAAAAAAATTGCACCTATGGCAAGGCTTAACACATTTATAATAACCTTAACAATTATAGCTCAAAACCATTAGAAAATTTATCAAATGGATGCCAAATCAACTTTTTTGGATGATTTTCTAGAAGAGGTATATGTACAAACACCACAAGGATATGAAGTAAGTGGACATGAAGACACAATATGCAAGTTTAATAATGCTCTTTATGGACTCAAACAAGCACCTAGAGCATTGTATAGTCAAATCGATTCACACATGATGAGTAACATGGATTCACTAGAAGTTGTAGTGAGCCTACATTATGCATGAAAATCATTAAGCAATGGAAAATATTGGTTGTTTTCTTATAAGTGATGATTTCATTTTTACTAGAGAATTATCTATAGATATGTTTAAATCAAACATGAAGAAATATTTTGAAATGATAAACTTAAGATTAATGAGATGCTTTCTAGGTATTGAATTTGTATAATTTGATAGAGATATTTTCATTTTTCAATCAAAGTATGCTAAATATTTGTTGAGGAGATTTAGGATATTAAATTATAATCTAACCACTACTCTATTTCCAATAGGAACCAAACTCAACAGATAAGATAAAGAGGTACAATGTTGATCCAACCATATTCAAAAGACTTATTGCAAGTTCGATATATCTCAAAGCATAACATGTATAATATGATATAAAATATTATATTCCACAACAAATGATTTTTAGTTGATTGAATATATAGATAGTGATTTTGGAGATAACATGGATTATAGAAAGAGTACTTCAAGATATGTATTTCATTTTGGATAAAGCGTAGTTGCATGGGCATCAAAGAAGAAACCTATGGTGATAATTTCATCAACAAAAATAAAGTATCTAGTGGCAACATCTATAGCATGTCAAGTAGTAGACACGAAGAATATTTACAAGATTTAATGTATGATCAACAGGATCCAACATCAATCTATTGTGATAAAAAAACAACAATTACATTGTCGAAGAATCATGCTTTTGGAGTAAACACATTAATATAAGGTATCATTTCATTCGAGGGCTAGTAAAAAAAGGAGAAATCAATTTGGGGTTTTGTAGATCCAAAGACCAGTTGGTAGGTATATTTACAAAGGCATTAGCAAAGGAACAATTTAATATGTTAGAGAGAATTTGGGTGTTGTAGATGTTGAAGCAATTAGTGGTAGAAATTGAGGGAGAGTATTGGAATGTATAATTTCTCCTATTGTTTTGATAACTAATTAATTGTAATTAAGAAAAGCCTAAAAGAAGGTTCTAGGATGTTTCTAAAAGAGTTTGTTTGAAAGGATGTTTCTATTAGAGATTTTGTAATTTTTTTTAATGTAATGTGTTGGCTAATTATTCTTTATACTCTGTAAAGCTTCTATATAAGAAAGCTAATGTAAACAATTTTATCATCAAATCAAATAAAAAAATATTTTTTTGTATAAAAGCATTGTGTGTTTATCTCTCTCTCTATCCATCCCTGCCTCTATCCACCAACAAAAATAAACCTAAAAATAACATAAATATACAAATTTTACCATTACGCAAATATTAATCTCAATAAGAAATCTAAAATTTAATCCAATTAAAAAAAATTATCTTGAGATACTAAAGTCTAAAAAAAAATTCTATTTAAATCAAATAATATAAATTATAATTAGGAATTTATGACCTTTATATTGACGAATTCCTTCTCAACGTGAAGTCGTTTTTCAAAGGTGTGGGTTGGTCAGACGAGGAGACAAAGACCCTGAGTCACACACTGTAAACGGTCATGGCTACCTCGCATTATGGGACCCACACGGGAAGTGCGACTCGGCACGCATGACTTGCTAATATTTCCTTCATCGTGAACGGGTCCAACCTCCAACTTCAACGCCTTCCCGCGACATCTCTTACACGCACAAATCCTTCTCAACGTCTCATAACAGGTAGCGGGAAAACAATTCCTCCAATTTGCGCGTCCCACACCTATAAATACTATTCCCTGGCGTATGGCATTCTCATCTACCAACTGCGCATTAAAATTTTGTTTTTTGGGGCCTGAAATGATTATATTCTTCTTATACAATCTCCCTCGCTTAGCTTCAAATCTGCATTGCTGCCAGGGTTTGCATATCAAGTTTAAAATGCGGATAAATTGTAGAAAGTTCACAAGAGGAATTGGAGGCGTAGGAAAGATTCCACAAATTATGATGATTTCAGTCCGATTTTGCTGTAAGGCAATTTCCTTTGGAATTCGAGTTGCCATGGCCGGGCCCTGCGATCGATTTCTGGTTTTAGCCCTTTGTACTTGCCGCAGAATTGCAGGTTTCGATTTAAATTTCGGAATGTTTGCGGTCCAGTGCAGCGACAGAATTGAGACAGAGGGAGAGGCTTGGCTGCGCTACAGCTCAGATTTTTGAGGGAGGTAAGATTCACTGAAAATGGTGGATGATTGCAGCAAATTTTGGAGCAGAGAACTCCCAGAGGTATACGCTTGGAGAGGTTGATTTGAGGCTTGTATTTTCGAGAATTTTAGGAAATTAAACAAGTTGAGCAGTCAGGGTTTGAGGTGTTATTCATGTATATTAGAGTTCTGAGAATTTTTTATCATTTTAACACATCTAATACACAAGTTTTCTCGGGTTTTGGGACTGCATAAAGTTTCAGAAATTCGGTTATCTATTTCCATACTGACTTGGGGATTTCTTGTACTTCTTATATATAACTTTTGACTGTTTAATCGTCCTAGTGTCTAGTGATTTATGCGAATCTCGCTGCTAATTCATTATCACAACCACAAGTATGACATAATCTCCTTATGTGTGAATATTTCTTGTATGGTAAAATAAATCTGATTATTTTTTCGAAGTAATTTTATATGAAGTTTAAGAGACAGTTTTTGAGAATTTACAACGCAATGGTCACTTTTATCTCCTATGAAGGAGAATTTAAGATAATTTTGATATAGATTTCCTATATGGATTCATGAAAATCCATTTCTTTACAAAGAGAACACAATCATCTAAGAGAAAATCCATGATCTTGAAGCACAATATTTATAGAGAACAATGATATTTTAACAAAGTGAAGAGCATAAATTATGTAAAAGATTATAATTATTGGCTGAAGATGTAATGAATTTCTGCCTCATTAATTTAGGTTTTAATTTACCACCAAAATTATAAATTTATATTACTTTAAGTTGTAATTGGCCCCCTTAATTGAAAATTTACCAAAATAAAGTGACTCTAGGGAAATCACACCATTCTACTAGATTTGAAACCAAACTCGATATAGAAACTAGAAGCTTCCTTGACATGAAGCTCTAGTAAAATACACAAAATTTTAAACATAAAAATTTGAACACAAAAAGGAAAGATTTCTAAAATATTCTATATTATTCAAGTATATCTCCTATCTTAAGCTTCCCTACATAGGAAGAAGACCCCATCCACCACCTTTCTTGATTTTACCAAAAGAAAGTTGTATAGATCATTTTTATGATGAACAAGAGTAGTTTCATAAACGTCCAATTTTACCCATGGTAAATTTCATCCATAGTATTCTAAAGGACACAAGTTATAATAGATAAATTTTGAACTAATTCCATTATAAAGTAGCCACCAAAATACAACTCATTATCTCTAGATCATAATCTTCTAGAGAAACATTAAGTTTATCATCAAGAGAAGGTGCATCATAAACATATGTATTATCTATGAACTTGGAAAATCCTATATCTTAGACAATGCTCATGATGTTACATAGAAAAAATAGGTAATATTACTAAAAAGATTCTTTTGAAAAAATGCTTAAAATATATCCTCAACAATAGCCACCCTTATAGTAGTTTCTATTGCATAAGAATTGATAGAAAAACATATTCCTTAATTTCACTAAATTAATTCTCTCTACATCCTAAAACTCCCACATATTAGGGGTTAGAAAAACCTTTATATTTCTTTGAGAATTCATGAGATAACTATCATTGTAATGCTACCAAACAACAGTAAAACTAGAACTTGTGTAACCGATCTCGTATGACTCAATAATTACTTATCTAGCCTATATCATATATGTGTATATATTAAAAGCCACCTATGTGATATTTCCAATTTTTTGAATTAAATAAAAATATTATTAATGATGACATTTATCTTTTTTAAATTAAATTAAATGAAAATTTTAATGATAATGAAGGTTGTCTTTTTATTGGCGAAATAAGTAAAAATTTTATTGATGAAAATGGTCATAGTATGGATAAATTAAATAAAAATATTAATGAGGGGAAAGGTTTTCTATTCATACAAAATATGACACAAATGTTATGTAAGGTATTTACACATATTTTTATTTTGAATAATTTTCCACCTAATTGATAAATCCATATTAATTTAGGTTTTAATTCACAACCATGGTTGCAAATTTATATTATTTTAAGTTTTAATTCACCTACTCAATTACAAATTTGTTAAAATTTAGGTTAAATTTACCACCTCAATTAAAATTTATAGGCAATTCAACCACAATTCATCTCAATTAAAAAATTATAGAAAATTTAAGTTTAATTTGCAACCTCTAGTACAAAATTATTAAAAATCTAGCTTTTATTCATCGCCTTAATTTAACATTATCAAAAATTTAGTTTTCTTTTTCTACCTTAATTAATATTTTATGAAAAATTCAAGTCAATATTTGTCAAATTGATTAAAAATAATAATGAATTTTGGTTTCCCAATCACCCATAATTTGTTTTTAAATTTTTATTTAATATAAAATAGCCACCCTCTTTATCACTTATGATCAGCGTCAAAAAAATGCTAAGAATATTGTGTTTCTACATAGAATATTTTCTAGGATTTTTATAAAAATTTATGTGGGCCAGTTCTTGAAGTATACCTTGATTAACAATTATTCTATTCAACTAAACAAAAATAAATATATTTATGTCTAATTAAATATACTTGAAGGGAAGAACTAATTATTAATGCATAAATGAAGTTGGTCCTGTGGTATAAAATTAGTGGTAAATATTTGAGGTAAATGATTGTATAATGTACTTGAGAAGTAATTGTCATAGAAAGGAGTTTGGATTATTACAAACAATGTGAGTCACTACATAGACACTAAATTCTTTATGGATGAGAGATCAAAGATATTTGTGATGGTGAAATTTTTATAAAGGTGGAGTTGGTGTGAGTTAATAATATGTAGCTACACTTTTATTCATCTCTTGAAATTTACAGAAAAAACACTTTCACATTATATTATCATTAAATATGTCAAATATCTTTTTCTTAGTCAAAAACATTATTGATGTAGATAAGGATGTGGTCCCATAAAGGAGGCTTTAGGATCTATTTTATGGAAGGGAATGTCCTATCAAAGAAAGAAATATCTATCAAAAGATAAATTGAAATCTTAATTTTAAAAACATGTGTCCCTATTTTTTAATTCTCAATTTCTAGTAAATGCTTTTGAGATGGGATTGAAAATTAACTTAAATTTTCTTACCACCTATCATATATCTACAATTTTTAACATTAATTAATAATTTAATTTTAAAAAATTAAACATTAACTGTTAAAAAACCATAAATCACATCTTGAATCACCCCAACCCTACCCATTACTTCAAACCTTTAAAATTACCTGCTTATGACCCTAGGTTTAAAATATTCACAAATCTTCTACTTTTGATTCTCCTACAAATAAAGCCCATCCCGTTAGAAATTGGCATTTGTCTTCTTTAATGACGACGTTAGAGTAGTATTTTAATTAGCATCATTTTGTTTGTTGGACATGCAAATCACAACTTCATCAAATGTTTAAAAAAAAATTATCCTCAACTACAGATGTCAACCATTTAGTGGCCTGAGGTGGTCCTTATATGTTTAACAATGACATTCTGAATCAGCAAAGAAAGATGATTTCCTGTTTAGAACAAAAGGACTTTACATTTGGCTACAAAGGCTGTCCCTCCATATTTAGTATATCCACTTGATGTGGATTTTGGAATTTTTTACGTTTTTCGGCAAAATCCTTCCACTGCCCACTCACAATTATAAAACATATGTATGGTGCTTTACTGGTGAAGGTAATGACTGGAGCAGGTGAGCTTAATTTAAATATATTATATGTCTATTAAAAATAATTATAATATACTTACAATTATTAATATTTTTAATTATATTATATTAACTTCACGTGTAAATAGTGTAAATACAGTATTTGTTTAAAACTCATTCCTCAATACACTCCTCATCCATTTTGTTTATATATATCTGTCCTCCCTCCTCTAAAGCTGACAAACTGCTGAATTTTCATGATTGTTCTGCCTTTCCAATCATATTTCATGGGTGGATCGAAGGCTGCGCACAAATAAGGTTATATGCAGAGAAGTAAAGCTCGAGTTAACATCAGGAATGGGAGACGCAGGAAAGATTTCAGAAATTTGCTTATTTTTAAAAGGATTTTCATTTATACATATTTTTGAGGGCTTTAACCCCAGAAATCTATATTCTGCCATTGGTTACCTTTTCTGTTGTGCATAATGGCCTTATAAAGAGGCGTGCAGATTTAAATTTCTGAATGTTTGCAACATCCAATCAAATTTGTAAGCATTGTAGTAGTTTTCCATAATGAAAGGGGAGGCAGAATAGAGAGGTTGATTATTCAGTGATCTGTGTTGGAAGTGAAGTCCAATTTTGAAGATAATTTCTTTTATTTTTATTTTTTGGGATGATGAGAATGGTGTAATTAAGTTTGTTGTTAATTAATAAAAATAGAGTGATCTGCTTTCTTTTGTGGATGTAGTCATTTAATGGTGAACCACGTTAAATAATTGTAGATTTCTTGTCTCTATTTTGCAATCTATATTACTGTTCTGTTTTTACTTTTTTCGATGTTCTTGTTATATGATTAACTCAACAAGGGTATCAGAGCTGAGTTGAGGAAAGATGGAGGATTGCAAGATTGAAAATTTTTCGGGCCAAAACTTTGGCATGTGGAAATTGCAAATGGAAACACCGCTGATTCAAAAAGACCTCGCACTTATGTTAGGGGAAAAGTCCAACAAACCTGTTACTATGACCGAGGAGGATTGGAATAGACTGAACAAAAAAGCAAAGGTAACTATTATCCTCTCTCTTTCAAGCAATATTTTATGTTGCCATAGAGATGACAACGAAGGGTCTGTGAGACAAATTATCTGATATATATGAGATGGCTTCAGCTTCAAACAAAGTTTATTTTATGAAGAAGTTGTACAACCTAAAGATGAAGAAAGGCAATCCAGTATCATCCCACTTGAATGAATTCAATACATTAATTAGTCAATTAACTTCCGTTAGTACCAATTTAGAAGATGAAATAAAAACTATATTGCTGTTATGTTCTTTATCAGATAGCTGGGAAGGAGTTGTTATGGCTGTTAGGGTATTTGGAAAGAAGGGGAGTATTTTGGTTTTTGATGAGGTTACAAGTTAAAAATTCAAATATCTCATCGAGAGATGCTCTGATTACCAACAATAGGGGAGATCCAAGGACGAGGGAAAAATAATAATAAAAGATCTAAATCCAAAAACATATCCAAATCTCGAGATAGAAATTCAGGTTGTTGGTTTTGTGGCAAGAATGCCACATTAAAAAGAATTGTTTGTCTTACAATAAGACTGAAAATAAATCAAAAGAAAATGAAGTCCAACCATCACTTCCATTTCGTTTTCCTCTTACCATGCCTCTTCACTTGCTTGAAGAATTGAAGATAATTCATTTTATTTATTTTTTTGAGATGATGAAAATACTGTTGTTAATCAATAAAAACAGAATGACCTGCTTTCCTTTATGGATGTAATCATTTAATAGTGAACCACATTAAATAACTGTGTGAATTTGTTATCTCTATTTTGTAATCTATATTACTGTTCTATTTTTACTTTCGTTGCTGTTCTTGTTTTGATATCGTTCTGTATTGTCCCCTCCGCTGTCGCTCTCATAGCCCAAGCGGCAGTATTTCTTTAAATATTTACTTCACGCAAAACAATACAGCATATCTGGAATTCAGGACTGTAATATTTTTGCGCTTCTAAGTTTCCTAGGGTTTAAGTAATGTGGGAATAGCCATTGATGTGCAGGTGGTAAATTTTATGGTTCCAGTAACTATTAAAAAACTACTTTTTGGTTTAACTTGAGGCTCCGTTTTCGAGTAACTCCGTTTTGGTTTGGTGATAAAACAGATAGTAATAAAAAGTTTTAAAAATGGAAACACAAATTAAGGATGTTGTATAAAGTGAGACTAGGGGAGAGGACCCAGTAGTTGTGCACCTAACTTCGCGTTCCTCAAAATCCTACTTGGAAATTTCAAATCACTCCAATTTTTTTACAGCAGCTTACTTGGCAAGTCCCCTGCTTATAACAAAAGTTTCGGGGCCAAAAAGGCACCGTCTAAACCCCTTACCAATACTTGTGCATTCACATCACTAGTAGTTGAGCGCTGATGTGGCATCACATGATTGGTTGCTTTTTAGATCAAAAGAATACATTTTGTTTAATTATGGGTAGTAAAGTCACAACTATTGGCATTATATAAACAACTATTGACATTATATAAACAACTATTGGGCATTATATTAACAAAAACATTCTCAACTATTGAAACATGCTCAACTACTCGGTCCTCTCCCCTAGTTAACACGAGGATCTCACACCTCCCCCATCACATCTAAAATGCACGATAAGTCACTTTACAAGAATAAAATATTTCATATAAATAAATTAGCATTTGCATTTAAAAAGGTGTAATGGTTAGGTTATTGTAATTTATATATAGAATGTCTTATAAATTTGATAGGAGGAATATAATTGAATTTAGTAGGTGTTTTTTATTTTAACAAGTGTTGAATTTTGTAATATTTTACATGTAGATGGTCTCATAGTTTTTATATTAGTTGGAGAGGTTTAAAGTCTTAAGCAAATAAATTTTAAAAAATTGATCATCTCATTATTTTTTTAACAATGGTTAATGCTAAAAAAAATTATCTAACTTTTTAACAACAATTAATGTTAGAAATTATAGATGCATACATGTGGAAAAAACTCTATTATATTGAGGGAAACTTCCATCTCGTCCTAAAAGCAAAGGGCTCTTAGGGTGGGGTCCCATGGAGGGGGGCTTCCTAAAAAAATTCATTGGTGCTAGATTTTTAGGATTATTTAAAAGTGGGTGGTCCCATGAATTTTGTATCATAGTTTAAGCTTAAAAGTTTAAGCTCCTATATTTATGGAAGCTGTGGTCTCACGACGGTTTATTGTTTTGCATATTCAATTCATCAACTTAAATAAATGTAAAATAATAAAAATAATAAAACTGGTGAGAATTTTAAAATTTCATATGATTGACAAGTGACAAAAAAAACTTAAGCTGGTGGGGCAATTTTTAGCCCCACCTCTTTTGCACGAGATTAAGTTTTTGAGCTAAAAAGTAGGGGCTACTATTATTGAGGAAAAGATTTTAATTAATCCAGTAGCATTTTCTTTTTTTGCTTCATGAGACTCTTTGCTCCTTCAAAATTGATCCTTTAAAATATATATACTAATTTACTAAGTTTCTAATTTTATAAATTTATTGTATGTGGAATCCCATTGTAGTTTTGTTAAGCCTCTAAATTTAGAAGGATATGTTTTATTTTATTTTTATAAATCTATGTACATATAATTATGTTTTATCACTTATTTTTAATATCAACTTTCTTACTCTTTTCAAGCATCCAGAACACTAGTTAAGAAGTTAAACTTGAAACATTAAAGGTTCATAAAACAAAAGCTACTATGCTAAAAATTATTTTCACTCACTCTCGTGAAGAACAAATGAATGAATCAAGGATTTTAGGGATAAATAGGATTCGATCCGATTAATTAAGGGGCCCCAAGTATGAACTCTACCAAGAGAGAATGAATTCCTTTGGAAATACTCATACATAATCCTCGACATTGAGAACATGTGTGAAAAATACAAAATTTGTATAGCTATTTGTTTAAAAAAATAAATTTCATTAACCCCAACATGCATTTGGCCTTTCCCATTAAAATTAAAGCCTTTGTTGCCCACCCACCATCGTCTGGTCTTTGAAACAAGAAAAAATTCATATGTAGGGAATATCCATAGGTATTGTTGTCAGTAATTCATTGGACCCAAAATAGTTATGTGCCTTAGTGCACTTAGTTAACATATTTTTATGTTGTACACATTTTCATCATATAAGTGGTTCCAAAATTTGTAGTTGTAGGTGTTGAGAGGTAGCACCATATCTGTTCAATTAGATTCCCAAGTCACCAAATCTAAGCTTTCACTCATCTTGTTCATAATAGTAATTAGAAATATAACAACGGTAGAAACATAGAGAATGTCCGAATTGTAGATGAACTAATTCAATACTTTTATTCATTAGATGATACATGTAAATAGATACAATAACCTCAATAGTCATGCTATAATTCTACTAAGGAATTTGATACCAAATTAAATATGACTAGAAAAAAACTGTTGCTATTGACGATAGGCTAGAGAAGACTAGACACGTCTACTACTCTTTATTGACATTTTGGTGACACATACATAACACAACTATAACTATCTTATGATATCTAACACTCCCCCTTAACAAATAATTAAATTTTGATGGATGCTTAACATGTATCTACATAGTAAAAATGAGGAATTATACTAACTAGCAACATAAAATAGAACAATATAAAATATATTATGTAGAATTTGTTCTATGAATATAGTTCTTAGACCAATAAGACATCTTCAAGATGCTACCAAACTATAGGTATAGTCATCTCTAAGCTATCATCCAAGTTCTCAACATTTTTGGATAGTATTTTCACATGAAGTGTCTGATCACCCTTGTAAAGGTATGAAATTGAATTTTTAGATTTTGGATCTCCCTTGAACTATTGTACATCAATACTCACATGTATGTCTCATAACCCCAATGAGGTATAGTTTATTTTATCCACAAGCACCTTAGACTATTGAGCAACTAACTATTCTCTACTGCATCCCTCCCTATCTTCATCATTTTGGCCTTTTCAAAGTAAGGTAAGTGCCTCCTCTACCTAATTAACCACATTCAAGTAGCCCCATATGTCCAACCATGGATTGGATAACAATCAATTCTCTAAGACATGAACGATGTTAAAAACCCTTAGCACAGTCACCATAGGACCAACAACTCCATCAATGTGGCTACCAATTTCTAGAAATACCTTCTTATAGTTCCTCATGGATTGACCTCTAATTCCAAATCATGCATGCACCTACTCATACTTTCCAATCTAGGCCCCATTTTTTCAACACTATTACCAAGTCCCTTAGATTGTTCTTCAAGAACTTTCCCAAGAAGACTCTGAAAAGACTCAACACACCATAGACACCAAATACCCAAAATTCATAGCAACAAAACCATCTCAACTCAAACTTGTGGACTTGAGCTCTATCCATCTCTATAGTACCATAGCTTGTTATGCAGTCCAACAACCATCCTCTAAGATTCCCACCGAACTCTTGAGTGATTCCCATTCTTAATGCATGATCCTTTGTTATACCTAAATACTTTTCAAAATATCCTAACTCACACGTCATAGTCTAAATTCCCAAAATAGAACCCAAGCTTTCTTCGGCTCACATAGCAATTTAAAGCGTTTTAGAGTCTTTTTCAATCTTATGATACTCTGTGAGTTTTATTCTCGCTTGCTAACTCAAAAACTTGGACATAACCACCCTCCCACTGCTTCTTGTTATTCCTTACTACAAATTGCAATGACTAGGGATGTGTATATAAAAAAAGTATACACCAATAAGACATAACATAAATGCTTTGATACCAAATCAAAAATATAATAGCAGTAGAAACATAGAGAATGGAACTACATATGAACTCACTCAATACTTTTACTCATTCGATGATATGTATAAATGGATACAATAACCTCAATGGTCATGTTATAATTTTGCTAAGTAATTTGACACCAAATTAAATATGACTGACAACAAACTGTGGCTATTTATAATAGGCTAGAGAAGACTAGACACGTCTACTACTCTGTATTGACAAGTTGATGACACGTACATAGCACAACTATAATTTTATTATGAGATATGATCTTTAACAATAATAACCTATTGCAAGTATTGTTACATGACTTCAATTTCTTTTGCAATATTATCTATAGTTTTTAAGTGCATCACCTTATCCTATTTTAGAGTAATCTTCTCCTTGTTAATTAAATTATCAAGCTCTCTTAGTCTTATCCATTTGTTACATGATACTAAATTTGATAACATGGCAATATGAAGCTTTATTTTGTAAAATTTGAAAAAATATTCTAATTTCTCATGCTTATTTTTTAATTTCTTCTACAATTTTATTTCCCTGACAAAAATAGCAATAGCATGATTAGTCTATCAAGTTCTCCAAAATAAATTGTAATTGAAGATGTAGTAGTTGTATCAATTAAGCGAAAAATATTAGTTATGCCTAAGAAAAAAATAGGCACGTGGTGAGGAATGTTTCAAATGCCTAAAAGTTGGCTTTTTCAGTGTGAGACAACTATCTGGGTGGAAGATAATCCTTACTAAGCATGCACCCATGGTTGCACCAATTTTGATGGGATTCTTTTGGAATATCTTGGCTCATCATTTCAGGTAGCAATGAATCATACTAGAGACCTCCAAAAATATGAAGTGGAATATTAAGAGTGGCAAAGTGTCCCTTGAGATAAAAAGCAGCAGTGTCGAATTTTGTTTTTAGACATGATGCAAGGAATGTTTCAATTTCTCAAGCATGAAAAATACTAAATTCTGGTGGACAATGCCCACACTATATAGCCTATTAGTTAATAAACTATTATAAATAACATAATATATATTTATTTTAAAGAATTAAAAATATTGATAATGACTTAGTATATTTATTTAAAATTTATTTTATTTTAAAACTATCTAAATTTTATTTTGTTTTATTTTATTTTTATTTTTTTGTTACAACAGGGTGTCCCCGCGGCCCCCCGCCCAGCGTCACCTAGAGGCGAGCGGGGGGGCGAGACTAGTCCCTGCGAGTGTTTGTAGCGCCGGCCACCACAACCACCAAGTAAGTACCGAGAGCGGAATTGAACCCGAGACCATGAGGAGCCATCCCACAGCCTCAAGCCAATCCCGCTACCCGAGCCGGCTTATTTTGTTTTATTTTTATTTGTATTCTTATTTGAAGAATTATATTTAGAAAAAATATTTTATTTTATTTATGCAATTGAGAGATATTTTAAATTTACTTTATTTGCTTAATATTATTTTATAATTATTTTATTTTTTTAAAGAGTTATTTTACTTTAGAATTATTATTATTTTTTGATAAGTAAGAGAGATGGATTATATTAATTTCAAAATTCAGAGATATAGAGTTCAAGCCCTTCCTGGGTCACCAACAAAAACTTCCTACAATCCCATTACATTCCCAAACTTAGATTACCATAATACCACCCCTATACACGACCAAGACAAAAAACCATACCACCCACCGAATTCATCATGTTGGTAGAGACAAAAAACTGACAACAAATTTATAGAGACCCTTACCACAGAGAAGGCTACAATTTAATAGACAACCAGGTGCATACCCTATACTTTGACACAGACCCCATCAACCTCCCAATCCCCAGTTACCACACGTTTTGTTGAGCAAACACACAAAACTCTCTTTTCCAAGTCAAGTCTGCAACTGGAATCAAGTAGAATTTCTACCTGAGAAATTCAACCCTTGGAGTCGCTAGACGCCTATGTTCCATTAATTCCAGACCATTGACATCCAAGAGAAATTGAAAGAACCTCACCAGCACCTCTGGGTCATTCAGAAGAGCCAAATCATGAGGGCGGGGTATGCCTTTGCCCAAGGAGGCGACAACCAAAGCTCTATCCAAACCCACCAACATGTCCTTTCGAAAAAGCCTCCTCATAATTACCCTCGATTCTGGTTTAGGAACACCAATGTCATGTAAACTAGCCAAAACTCAGGAATAAATATTAGAATCCAGACGATACCCTTTTGCATTCTCCATAAAACCTTTCCTAGCAATGCATTTAATCATGACAAAAGTGAGATAATTCAAATGCCTAATGATTATTTGCAGCCGAAGAGAGGTCACCTGGCCTTCAAAGGCCATTTGACGCTTTGAACTCTTTAGCTGCACTAGAGTGACCATACCCCCCATCTCCAATTCCTTCACCGAAACCAACAAAAAAAACCTACTCATGGCCAGACGGGAAGCAAAGCATACAAAATGTGAATGCAGAAACCTCCACTCCACTTAGGGAATGTAACCACCACCAACTACAATGAAAACCATTGATGCATGCTCGACAATAAACACAAATAGGCTGGGAGAAGGACGGTGCACTACACCCTATGTCGGTGGGCAATTATTATTATTGCCTGTTCTAGAGAATTCCCTAAGCCACATGAACTGTGGTGCCAGCTTGATTCCAATCCCCAGTAGACTGTCACCTAACCACTCCATGCAAGCATACAGGTGATGGAGTGGCGCCCTCCTTGCCACCCACTACTTTAGAATTATTTTATTTATATTTATTAAGAATTATTTTATTTTATTTACTTAAATAGTTATTTTATTTGCATTTATTAGGAGCTATTTTACTTTTTTAGTTAAGAGTTATCTAAAGTTTTATCCATAAAAATTCAAAAGGTGTTGGAAATCTGGTTACAAGCTCTTCACTATGATGCAAGTTTATTTTTTAGATTCTTCTCCAAAAATCAAGTGCACTCAGTCAAACTCAAACCTTCTTTTCAAACTTCAAATTCTCATAACTTCATACAAAATCATTTTTCAGAAATTTCTTGTTAAATTTTATCAAAAAATCATAAGAAATCCATTTTTGTAATCCATTTTTTATTTAGACAACTTTATTTGGTGTGTCTTCTTCACATTTAAAATTGGGCTTAAAATTTAACTTTCATATTTGGATTTGGGTTTTAAAATAAACAAGTTTCTTTTAGTCCCTAAGACTCACATATGCTCTCATCTTGAACCCTAGTGTGATCTTGAGGATCAAAATAAGTGATCTTATTTTATTTTTTAGAATGATTGCTTAAGGATTTCATCACCCTAGGGTATTACCTCAACTCTTGTGCTTTGAAAGAGTATAAAGAGTGGGGGTGAATCAAAAGACACGTCTCTTGGAAGTAGAATATTATCAATCTAGGCTAAGCCTCTAATAAATTTATACCTTAGAGAAGTGAAGGTGGATATTGGGTTACCCTCTCCTCTCGGCTATTTGGTTGTATTCTCTTTCATCTATGGATTAGGCCTCATCTACCCTTGTGGTATATATAGGATACCCATAGTTAAGCTTCTAAAGCCTAATTGAGACATTTCAGCCATCTCTTCTTGTGGTGCCTTGTGCCTTCAAGGATTGATAATCCCACTTGAGATTTTATTTTTTAGAATGTTTGCTTAAGGATTTCATCACCCTAGGGTACAACCTCAACTCTCATGCTTCGACAGAGTATAAAGAACGGGGGTGAATCAAAAGACACACCTCTTGGAAGTAGAATATTATCAATCTAGGCTAAGCCTCTAAGAAATTTATACCTTAGAGAAGTGAAGGTGGAGATTGGGTTACCCTCTCCTCTTGGCTATTTGGTATTATTCTCTTTCATCTATGGATTAGGCCTCATGTACCCTTTTGGTATATAGAGGATACCCATAGTTAAGCTTCTAAAGCCTAGTTGAGACATTTTAGCCATCTCTTCTTTTGGTTCCTTATTCCTACAAGAATTGATAATCCCACTTGAGTTAGGCTTGTTCATATGTCTTCTGTTCTTGAATGTTTAGATCATCTTCCCCACTTGAATCCAAAATGGGACACTCATCCAAATTAAGCCATATTATTTTTCCCTTTTGCATTATTTTATTATGAATTTCCATTCTCAATTATTAAATCCAAAAAAAATATAAAACTCAAAAAGCCAAAAATATCAAAAGACCCAAAAACATCAAAATACTCAAAAAACCAAACAAGTCTAGGTGTCCTCCAAGTCAAGCTATCCACATCATCTCCAAGTCAAAATTCCCATCCTCATTACTCCATCCTAATCATCCATTTTCATCCCAATCACGTCAACCTAATCATTTCTATTCATCCTAATCATTCATAATAATCATAATTATCCCTTATCATCTCGAATCATCATAATCATCTCACCCTAATCATCCCATCCTAATCCCCCATAATCATTCTAACCATCCTTCATAATCATCCTAATCATCCCTTCTAATCCTAACCATCCATTTCCATCCTAATCATCCATCTTCATCACAGTCATTCCTTTTCATCCTAATCATCTCTTCTAATCCTAATTATCCATATTCCTCCTAATCAATAAGTCCTAATCATTCATTTTCATCCCAATATTTTATCTTAATCATTCCTATTCATCGTAATTATCCCCCTAATTTTTCTAATCCTCCATCTATCACCTAATCATCCCATCCTAGTCATCATAATCATTCCTAATCATCCCTCATCTCATCCTAACCACTCCTTTCCATCCTAATCATCCTAATCATCTCATCCTAATCCTCTTATCTTAGTCATCCCTAATCATCTTAATCACCTTATCCCCATTCTCATCCTAATCATCCATAATCTTTCAAATCATCCCCTTTAATTATTCTAATCATGTATTTGTATACCAATCACCATATCCTAATCATTGATAATAATTTTAATAATCCCCTTAATCTTTCTAAACTTTATTCTTGTGCTAATCATACCTAATCATCTAATCCACTGCATCCCAAATATCAGGTAATAATCTCATCCATCTCTATTCCATCATTTAGGACCCTAATCCTAATTCATTTTTTTAATCCAATCATGGTCCTAGTCCATATCCTAACCATCCTCCAATAATCCACATCAAATCCACTATTCTTAATACAACTTTATCATTCATCTTTATCCTAATTATCCTCTAGCCATCATCATCCTTAATCCACATCCTTCATTATCATCCTTAATCCACATCCTTCATCATCATCAAGTAATCCAATCCCCTAATCATCCCTATTCTTCCTAATCATCATAATCATATCACCCTAATCATCTCATCCTAATCATCCCTTCTCATCATCCCTTCTAATTGTCCATGTTTCCCTAATCCTTACTACCCACCTAATCCACCTTATCCAATTCAATCCTAATCATCCTCAATAATCTAATCCATACCATCCCAAATATCCTAATCACCCCAATCTATCTCCAATCCATACCTAATCTAGCATTTAGGACCTTAATCCTAAGTTAATTCTTGTAATGTAATAAAGGTTCTAATACTTATCCTAATAATTCTCCATTCATTTATTCCTCCATAATCCACATTAAAATCCTCCTTTCTTAATCCACTTTCATCATTCATCTTGGTCCTAATATCCTCTATCCATCATCATCCTTAATCCACATCCTTCACCATCATCCTTAATCCCCCTCCTTCATCATCATCTTAACCTAATACCCTTGTCAACCTAATACCATTCCAACCAAATATTAATATAATCCATCTACCCCTCATCTAAATCCAACCACCCATTATCCATCTATTTATCTCAATCAAACATCCAATCCCCATCCTTAATAAAAAATCAACATTTAAACATCAAAATTTTGTTGACTTAGTCTCCTTCATACCCAATATACTTTCATCACCATAAAAAAACCTTCACCCAAGGATCCTATCCTTAATCCACCACCATTATTTCAAATCCAATTTCACAATAAAAAATCAAGACCTTAAGTTTATTTCATCTTTAATCCAAACTTGCTTAAGAAGATTAGTCTATCTTAAGTATAGTCATCAAGTCCAATTAATTCCTACTTAAGAAATTTTCCTATCTTAAGTAGAAATCAAATCTAATCAACTCTTTCTTAAGAATGATAGTCTATCTTAAGTATAGAGAATCATCCTTAATCAAATCAAATCATTTTAAGGTCTTGACATTTGATCCCAAATCTAATATAATTCCCCATCTTCATCCTTAAGTCCTATTCCTCTAATCCCCAATCCATTTCTAATTCATCATCCTAATTTCCATCCTCACCAAAAATCAATCCTCCATGTTGTCTAACCATCTAATCTCTCCTCCATTCAACCTGATCTATTCTAATCCACCCTCACACATTCCAACCCAATCCAACTTCATGAAACCATATCCTAACCCAACAAGACAAAACATCACACTCAAGGTCAACCCAAATTACATTGATGATGATGATGCATGATGAGGATAACCTTGTTGACCAACCTAAGTATGATCCCTGTGGTGATAATGTGACTCTTGTGGACCAAAATGAGCTCTCCCCATCCACCACCTCCTCATATATCCAAGAATTTACCCATCAATTTTCCAATCTCTAAGCCTTCACTAATTTTTTACTCACCTATCACTTCAATAATGATAAAGAGGCCATGCTTAGAAACCTCCTTAGCATTGGTGCAAAAATTCAATCATCCCTAACTCCACCAAATTTTAATCCAAACCCTATTACCCATGCTAGACCTTACTTTGACAAGGGAAACCAAACCCAAATCCAAATTTTCCCTCAAGTCCCACCCATATCCTCACCATCCACATCATCCTTATCCACCAAATTATTGATTTCATTCTCACTCACCACTTCAATAATGAAAAAGATAACATGCTTGGATACTTCCTTAGTATTGGTTCTAAAATTCCATCATCCCCACTTCCAAAAAAATCCTAATCCACCTCATATTGTTCATCCTATCCCTTCCTTTGACAAGGGAAATCAAACCCACATCCAAATTTATCCTCAAATCCCACCCATATTCTTACAATCCATACCACCCCAATCCTAAAAATTCACTCTATCCTATGTTTTTCATGATTCTATCCAAGCACTATTAGTAAAGAAGCCTATTTTCCCAAGCACCAATAAAGTTGAGCAATCTTCCCATGTCATGCATTCACCTCCATCTCCCATCCATCTATCCACCCAAGTTGAAGAATCTATCCAACCTTCCTCCCTACACAAATCTAAGCATGCCAAGAACTTGACACAAATAATCCACATGCGTACCCTATCCTAAATAAAGATCATGTCCATGACCACAAAACCTTAGATCAAACACCACCATGCATCCCATCCAAAAAAAATGTCCATGATAAACCTATGTTTGATCATGATATCTTTGATAATCTAATCTTTGATCATGATCCTTTTTTTAAGAAATCCAAGATCCCCCTTTTGTGTCATGGTCCCTCTCCAAATCAAGAGACAAACACACCTTCCATACCATCTCATTATCCCTCTCTAAATCAAGATCAAATTATTCCTTCCATCCCATCCAATGATCCCATTCAAGTCAAGAAAAACATATCCCTTCCATCCCATCCAGTGATCCCATTCCAAATAAGAACAACATATCCCTTCCATCCTATCCAATGATCCCCTTCCAAATCAATAAAAACATATCCCTTCCATCCCATCTAATGATCCCCTTCCTCTATATCAAGATCAAAGCATCCCTTCCACACGATCACATGATATAATTGCATCCCAAGAGAAAAGTGTCCCCCCATCCCCCCCTCATGATCCTCTCGCATATCAAGAGAGATAGATGTCTTCCATCCCATATAATGATCCATTTACATATTCTAATCAAGAGCAAGGTATACCATCCATTCCCTCACATGATCCCTCCCCAAGTCAAGATCAAATAATTCCCTCATTTCCATGTCATGATCCTAATCCTCTATAATATCTCATCACCCTTATCCAAGCTACCTATGAGCCCCACACATATCAAATGGGTTCTTCCACATTCATCCAATCTGGTTTCCTCCATAATCCGATAATTTCTTCTATGTCATACCCCCCTCAAAATGGACTCATTTCTTTCTTTCAAAATAACAAGTATCCCATTATAACAAGGATTTTTCAAACTATGCAACATCAAGAAAAAGGGTTAGGAATCCATGAGAAAGGAATATTAGAACCCATCCAAATCCAAGTAAATCTAAATTATCATGGCCTTGGCTACCAAACTCAAGATGTTGGTACATCCTCCTATAGGGAACACACTCTACTAAGAGGGGGGAGGTGAATCAGGAGATCAAATCAATTTAAAACTCTTTAATTCAACACATATGTCAATCATGAAACTTTAATCAAAATAGATATTGATAATCAAACAATAACATAAGCACACACATCTACACATGAGAACACTAGATATATGTGGAAACCCAAGATGGGAAAACCATGGTGAGAATAGCTACTTGGATCTAATATCCAAATCCATCCTCACAAAGTAGGAACATAATAAGGGGATTACAATATGAAGTTGGCACTAACCCACCGAAGACACCAATCCCAAGTTGCACTTGTAGACACCAACCTACTAGAGACACGAATCCCCAATACAAAGATATAAGCACCAAATCAACAAGTAGAACACCAATACTACCAAAATACTGTTGCCCAATTTTCACCTACGGGCTCAAACAGGCAGGGGTCTATTTTCAAGTGTTCATAGTGGCCAAATGGATTAACTTTTGCATCAGGGTTGCCAGGACATTTCAGTCGCTCTGCGTTTCCATCTCTCTCCGCTTGGGATGTCTCGCCGACAGTTGTTCACAGGGTTGGCATCGAAGAAAGAATTAGCGTCGGTGTAACGTCTTGCCGACTGAAGGTGGTCTCCCCGAAATGGTCCGAGCTCACCGAAAGATGAAGGCTTCGGTATGAAGTCTTTCCGACTCGTGGTTGTCTCGCCGAAATGGCCGGCATCGGGGAGAAGTCTTGCCAAAGGACGAAGGTCTCGACAAAAGTTGGTGCTCTCGCTGTGATGTCTCACCGACGGGGTGAGGTCTCGCCGAAGTGAAAGGTCTCAGTGTAATGTTTGGCGCTCAGTATGAAGTTTTCCAACCCAAAAGGGTCTCACCAAATGGATACTTGGAATCGGTAAGACTCCTGGCCTTGGGGAAAGGTCTTGCTGACCCGTTGGTGTCTTGTCGAAGGGAGTTAGCGTCGGTGAAAGATGGAGGGTTCGGCATAATGTCTCGCTAAAAGCTGGTGGTCTCGCCAAGGAGATAGGAGCTTGGGGAGACATCCTACTGACAAGCGATGGTCTCGCCGAGAGAGTTTTCCTTCGAGAATGAAGTTTGGTCGAATGAGGAAGTCCTGCTGACAGAAGGGTGCCTTCGGCATAATGTTTTGAGTTTCGGGAGAAGTCTCCTTGACCTGATGGTATCTCACCAACCATTGTGCACAAGTGGGGTGAGCTCGCCAAAATGTTTTGAGCTCAGCGAGATGTCTCGCCGAAGGTTATGCCTTCGGTATAATCTCTCACCGACTGAGGGGAGTCTTGCTGATAGCGATCAACTTGCCCATGGAAAAGGATATTGGTAGGACTCTTAGCATTCGCTATGACCTCCTACGAACTGATGTTTGTCTTGCCGATAGCCATGGGTCTGCTGCAGACTTTGGCGAGAACTCTTGCTGAATGCGGATGTCTAGGCAATAAAATGGCGATATCGGTATGAATCCTGAGGGCTCGCTATGATGTCTGGCCAAAGGCGATAGTCTTGCCAATGGTTCTAGGGATGTCGATATGAATTTTTGGCTTGCTATGAACTCTTTCCAACGGTTGTGAGCTATGTCGATAACTGCTGAAGGGCATAATCGCATCGGGGAGACATGACTAGTGTCTCACCGACATGTGATTCTGATGAAGTGACTTTTGACCGTTTAGGAATCTATGTGGCACGAGTTTAACCAATTAGAAGGAGCTAAAGATAGACCATGGGTAGTTTGACTATTATGACTACCCCTGAAAAGAAGATCAATAGAATGTAAGCAAACATGGATCTACTCTGAGATCAAAAGCGATGGAGCAGCTCGGGGAAGCAAAGGTGTGGAGATCTAATGGGAAAATCTGATGTTGTTTCTAGAATAGGTCAAATTGCGGAAGGGTCTAGAACAGGAGAAGAACATAATGGATGAGACCGCAAGGACAACTATGGTGTCTACTAGTAGGAGTGGATCGACATTTATGATAGCACTCAGAAACATTCAAGGCAGCTCTAATGGAAGTTTGAAGGTGGACATGGGGCTAGAAGTTAATGTGATTGTTGCAAAAGATCAAGGAGGCCATTCTTGGAGCGACCCTTCACCAACATGGACAACAAGGATACACTTGAATGCAACATTAACTTCATTAAAAAGATCTTGGGGCAGATATTTCTGGAGGCTGATATTTTGTAAGCCCTAGGGCAGGGGGTCGAGACTTTTTGTATATATGGATTTTTTGTCTCTTTGTAAAGGAGTTCGGATTATGCATTCTGGAGAGTTAGTCATTTTTCTTAAATCCTTTCTCAGCTGATGTATGCTTTGTAACTCATTTGGATTTTGGAATATGAATTATAGAGATTACCTTGGAAACCAGTGTTAGTATTCACACTACTTTCATTTTGTCTCTCAGATTATGCAAGTTTTGAACTGTACTTTTTCTAAGTCTTCATTTGAACTTTAAAGTTGTGAAATTCATCTTTCCTTCTTAAAGTACATATGCAGATTAAGACTTTTCAAGAATGATGTATAACTTCACAAAGTTTATGTTGAGTAAATGAAATTGCTATCATTAGTTTTCTAGTGTATGTTCATCTTGTTTTCATTTCATGATTTATGTTAGCTCAGTGTATCACCATAGGGTTTAGTTTTCATTTTCATGCACTCCTTCTCCCTTTTCCTTACAAAGATCAGTAGTTAGGTGATAACACAAAGGAAGCCGGCCTTCTCTGGAGGTTGACATCTATTTACAGGAAACCCACAGCTTTAGAGGTCTTCCCATGTTACACTGGATTGTTGAATTTCACAATCAACAGGGTGCAAAATCCAGGAGATAACAAATACAATGATAAAGCTTACAAAATTTCAATGCTTATTACATAGCTTACTCTAGATTTGAACTTGCTTCAGACACTCTCCTGAATTGCTTATGATCTTTTGATGATGGTGCATGATGATTTAGATGCAACTCACATTAAATAACACTTGCTCGCACAACTGATTCTGACACTCGCATACTCACATTTATTCACTTACCACCTTCTCTTCAATTATTCCTTGTGTATCATGTGAAGCGAGATCTGAATTATATACAAGACATTACATTAATCCTTCATTCTTGTCGGTCAAGGATCCACAACTAAATAGGATGACATAAGGTGGACCTAAATTTAAATTACATGAAATGTCTAATGGGTAGGTCCTAAACCAAATTTGTTGCTGCCAAAGAAACATGATGCCATGTGCTTCCATAGGAACCTTAAAATAGACCTATTTTATCTCCCCACACTATCTTGTAGTGTTGCACTACTAGACATTGTCATACAGTTCCAGAACCATCACGTAAATTAGTAAACAAGAAAAAATAACCTTTTGTTACTTCAGACTTCTTTCTTGTTGAACATAACTTTTGAAAACTCTGGAATATGATAGAAAATGTGTAGACATACTCTCCATTCAAACCATAGAGCCAAACACACCTTCAAGAATAAATACTGATGTGGACATGGAAAAAGTAACCCTTCTACTTTTTCTTTTTTTGTCCCTCCTTGTGCTTATTTGGCTTGATTTTTCCTTGACTTAATGTTGTAATGTGTCCCACACAATCACATTAGGTCTTGAATATTTATGAATCATTATAAGACTTTATGATGTCTTGTAAAGGTGTTATGACACATTTTTCACACTTTACTAGACTTTTCTTATTATAATTCACCTACATACCCTCTTTTTATCACTTACCAAGTCTTATTTCAAAGTGTTGTAAAGTATTGTAACAAAATTTCATGCTTTTCTAGGCTTGTCATCAACAAATACACCTTTCTTATGCTTTATTTGGCCCCTTTATGCACTTATAGGCCTTAATTAAGTGTATTTTTGAATGTAAACCCGATAAAAATAATTTAAGACAACTTAATTCCTGACACCCATTCACATGCCTTGATTGGGACCTATTCGCCACTAGGGGTGAATGAGTCCCTCTTGGCACAAAAATCAAAATAAATTCAAATTACTGGCAGGATTTTATTCCTTAAGACCTAAGGTTGGCCTGTGATGTTGTATGTTCAGTAAATTAGGGCATAATTTTGTATAAATACATGATTTTCTATTCCTTTTATCCCCCATTCATCCATTCACTCATTCATTCAAGTATTCATGCATTCATCATAGCATTTAAGCACTCTAGCACTCAATCAAGCATTCAAGCATCTTGGAGTAGCATATCTTTAGACTTCAACTTCAAGGGTTTAATTGGTGAGTTTATGACATTGCATTTGATTTTTTCATCATTCCTTCTTTATTTCATTTCATTATCAAGGGTTTGATTACCAAATTGGGGTTTGACCAAGGCAAACCCCTATAAACTAAGCCTTAACCCTTTTCCCCCTCTTTGCATGTTTGTTTGCAGGTCTTGTAGGTAGATTTATCAAGGAGAAAGGTATCAAAAAGGTGTTGCAAAGTCATCAAAGTCAACATAACCTAATTTGAAGCTCGAAGAGTGCTTTCTCATCAAATTTTCCAGATTCAGATCCAACAAGCTGTCAGGCAGAAAAGTGCAGACTAGGACCCACAGAGTTGACCCTTGACTTTTCAAAAATCTGTAGGTGGACTGATTCACCATCTGTGGTGAATGAGTCCCATTTCCAAGCTCTAAAAAGTGTTTTCTAAAATTTTGTGTTCCCTGCATCTCAAAACCTATTCTGATAGATTTTATCAAAAATAGGACTAATTTGCCATCTATGGCGAATGAGTCCTAGTGGCCTTCAACATTGATCTCTACAGCATTCTAGAACCTTCCAACATCAGCTTTCAAGCTCCAAGTGCACCTCATTCAGTTTCATTAAGTTTTGTTCTTGTTTGTTCATACTTTTAGTTCATGTTTGCATACAACACTGTGTTGTCAAACACTTTTCATTTCTTAGTTTTCATTCAATTAGTGATCTATTTTATCAGTTCTTTGCATTTATTTCATCTCATCTAGGCATATTGCATCCATTTTACATTAATTATTGAATGTATACATTGCATTTTGGCCCATCTTTCCCCTTTTAGGTGAAAAACCCTAGAAGGGCTAGAAAGACCCTCGGGCGCCAAAATATTTGTTTACATTTTGGTGAACCTAAATTTAGAACATTTTTACTTATGATTTCAAGTGCATTTACATCCTAGGGCTAGCTTGTATCAACATTGCATTAGGTTTTGCATTGTTTTGCATCCTAGGGTTTTCAAAATTGCATTAGTGAAAAGATCATATAGTTTTCATTTTTTCATTTCCAATCATTTAAAATAACTGAAATTATACATCTACATTATAGTCTTGCATTAGACAATCTGAAAAGCATGCAAATCATCTTAAATTTTCTAAAAAAATTAAAAAAAAACATCCTTGGACTCATTCGCCACCCTGGGCGAATTAGTCTAGTTGCATATCTTGCACTGTAATTTCTGTTACTTTTAGCATATTTTTTGCATTTTTGTTTTTTGTCATTGCATCTTTGTTACGGTTTCTAGAATTTCTCTTATTAGCATTTCATTGCTCCTAGTTTGCATTTATTTTGTATCCACCCTGCCTTTAGTATCCCTTGTATGAGTGTTTGGTGCCATATTGATAATACTTCGGTGAGAAGAAGTTCATGACTCATGGCATCTCGCAATAACACACTCATTGTGGACCTTGGGTTGTCCTGATCTACTACTCTTGGTATTGACAATAGTGCTTTAGGCATGGACCCTACCTTTAGCAATGCTTTGACTTCCAATAACATGCAAGTTGACACACAAAACAATCACATTCCTCATGACAAGATCATTAACATTCATAAGGAATTAGCACATCTACAAAAAAACATGTGTCTTGAAAACATTTCAACCACTACAATCCTTGCTATAGATAACATCCATCATCTACTTGAATGTAACAAAGGCTTAGACGTTATGAAACAAATTGTTGAGATATATCATAAACATGTTCCTTCCACCTCAAGTACATCTCAACCAACAAACACTGTGGTTAGCCAAGGAGGACCTCACATTCCTCCCCCTTCAATCATAGCATCCATACCTACCTACACCACTCCCCAAGTTGCAACAGTCATGCAATCTATTAGTAATGTCACTCCTTCCTTCAGTATTCCTACTAGCACTCCTAGTTCCTTTTTGGCATCAAATGTTCTCTCCTTTTCCACCATACCATCTATTAGCATTCCATTCACTTGCCCTACCACTACATACACTCCATCACCACTTTCCCTTCCACCTCATACCACTTACACTGACCCTCTCATCACACAACTTTTCCAAACTATCTCCTCCATGCAACAACAAATATCCACCATAAGTCAAAGTCAAAATGCCCCACCCACATATTATGCTCATAGTAGCCCATTATCTTTGGAAATATTAAGAACACCGATGCCACAAGGAATTGAGATACCTCAATTTGAGAAGTACAGAGGGAAGGGAGACCCTACTAATCATGTTAATTCCTATACCACCTTATGTAGTGATTTTTTCCTTGACGATAAACTGTTGGCCAACTGTTTACTAGGAATTTAAAGGAAACTTGGAGTGGTTTTCATCCTTACCAAACAATTCAATTTGTTCATTCAATGAACTAGTTGATGCATTTATAAATCATTTTCAAGTGCACGTGACTCCCAAAAAGACACTGGCTGATTTAATGAGATGTAAAAAAAATGTGGATGAAAAATTAACTGATTTCATCTCATGCTATTAGTCACTTTATGCCCAAATTGATGTCAAGGTTCCTGATCCACATCTCCAAAATATGTTCATTGAAAATTTAAAAAGTCAAATCCAAGATAAATTGACCATGATGAAATTTCCCTCTTTCATGCATCTATGTATAACCCTTTGTGACTATCATAATTTGATTAGTAGTCGTGATGCCAAGTCCACTACCAGCTGAGTTGAGAAATCTGAACATGTCAACCCAAACAATTCACAACCCTTTAGAAAACCAAACAAAGGATTTTTACAATTTAACCCGGGCCCTCCTCAGTAACCAACTCAACCTTTCAACAACCTTGAAGTAATAATTGTTAAAGCCATGATACTTTATAGTTATGGAGATCCAAAATGATAGTTTACACCTTTACTAGATACTCTTCATAACACAATGTCCCAACTATTGCAGAAACAAATGATTACTTTACCTACTATTAAACCACTAGATCCTACTAAGCCTTTGCCTCCAACCTTTCAACCTAATGCTTATTGCCATTATCATAGAAAAAATGAACATGACATAGAATAGTGTAAGCGTCTTAAACACATAGTGTAAATTTTTACCAATCTGATGCCTAAATATAATGTGTCATTCGTCAAAGCTAGTGAAACTCAAACCAATGATGTGATGAATGATCATACAACTATTGAAAATCGATCCTATTCCACATACCACTACTATTGATCCTATACATGAAATGGTAAGTGCGATAGATGTTATCCCTCGTAAGGGCCAAACTAAGAAATGTCTTGATATTACTTTCTCTTCTAAGGACTAATGGGCAAGGTCCTTAATGTCACAACTTTCATCATTTAGTCAGTTAATTATCGAATCGGGTGTGTCTCAGAGCTATATGCGATAAGGATGTTTGTCACAGTTTTTTGGGGGGTTTTGCACTATAAGTAGTGACTTTAGGTGTCAGTTTGGCTCCTTTAGGAGCTTTCAAGAGTCAAACTTCAGCGACTAATTCCTAAGGATCAATTCTATCTTATTTCCTAATTTAAAGTTCTGTCGACTTATTTTTGACTTCATTTGACCTAATTGAGAGTGATTCATCGAAAAGACTAACATTTACCTTAATTCTTAATCCATAATTTGAAATCAAAACTTAATTCTAATTTACTTCAAAAGAAATCTATTTTAAGATTTGCTGGAAAATAAATGCTATTTTAAAGAACATAAATAATTTGCAAGGAAACAAAGATTAATCTAGAAAACATAAATACTAATTTCCATGAATAGATTCCAAAAAAATTTAAGTTTCATCTTTCCATAAGTTCCCATCATTGCTTCAATTAAACTCAACATATAATTACCAAACTTAATTCCTACAAACAACATCTAAATCTTTATTAACTTAATAAACTTTATAACGAATCTAACAAACCATTCTGACCATGATGAACTAAATTTAAAAGCGATTAAACATAGTTGCTGAAAACGATTCAAACAGAATTAACATTCCATATTTAATATTAATGAATAGAAATAAAATAAGCTCAGAAAAATACCACACAAGATCAATTCCTTTGGTTGAGTGGGCCCTTCTCTTCCTCTAGTGAGATCTCTAACATAGTGATTCGAGTTAACTTCTTATATTCATTCAAATTGATCAAAATAGGGATGCAAAATAGAGTATTTCCACCATTACAAGATTCTAGTCAAAAATTATCTAACTCCTTTCTAAAACCTAAACATGGATATTTATAACTATATCCTTATTGAATTCAAAACATGGCATTAACTGCCAAGATTCAAGGTGTCAAAATTAAAGACTAAAACAAAACTAAAATAGAACTAAAAATAGACATAGGGAAAATGCTAGATCAATGTTGGGATGAGAAGTTCCTAAACCGACTAAAAGGAGCTGATTTGAAACTTTAGTGATTCATCATCCAGCAAGGCGATCAGTGGCAGGATTGTATTCATGTGATTAAACAAGGAGTTTAACTTTATCATTAGTCATCAGTCTTTTAAATACCCTGAATAAAATCCTTAAGAATAGGATACCAATTATGACAGTAAAATATTAAAACTGCATAATTAACTCATCAATATCATCACAAAAGCAACACATTTAATATAAAGCATTACATCTAATATATTTACCAAATTAGCCAACATAAACTAAAACAAGTAAATATATTAGTCTATAGTCTATTGCCAATCATGTTAATTAATAAAATAAACAAGTCTTTTGAACCATAAAATGTCTAATTAAAAGTATCTTTGAGCCCCTCATCATTCTCCCCCACTTGTTGTGAATCATGTCCTCATGGTTCTTTGTCAATAATTATAGTGGTTTCCTTGTCCTTGTTCACTACTTCCATCCAAATGGCACAGTCGAACACTCCATCCCTGTATTGTGGTGGCAGCCTTGTCTTGGGTGCAAAGCCATTGTTTTCCTTTAGCTTCTCATACCAGGTTTTTAAGACCTCTGCTGGAATATTGTCTGGTGCATTGAGTTTTAGAGTAGGCATGATGATAATCGACATTCTGAATTGCATCCCAACCCAAAATTCCTATTGCTATTTAATCAAAGAGATCATGTGCCTAACTCTTATTAAGCTCCATCTAATGTTGTTTGGGCTTATAGGATCTCTTCTTCTTAATGTCTCAGGGATGGTGTAATATCTTTCTTGACATGAATTTATTGCCAATGGAGGAAGTGTCCCTTCTACATTTTGGAAAGTAGATATACTATTTAGCAAACTTGAAACATAGAGAGGATTGATATTGTTTTTCCTTACAATTGATCATACTCTTGTAATATACTTCTTTACATGAGGCATTTTGGGTCTCATTGCTAAACCGTACCTTTTATGTGCCTCTTTGTATTTTTCAATCCTTTTCGACCATTCAACTTGATTCTGCATTAAGGAGACAAAGGCCCTGATTTATAATTCACCAACATAAACATTTAACAAAGAATCATCAGTATCTCCCATCAAAAACCTGTGCTGGAAAAATTTACACATCTGGTTTTGAATATCAGGGTGGCTATGGAAATAATCTTAGAAAATCTTTGTCATTATGATAATCAAGGTTTCTCCTTAAAACTAATTGATTGAGCCTCCATTGCAGAAATTTCTCCCTGAGAAATAAAGAATATATCTCCGATGGTCTCCTCATTGACAACATTGCAAATCTTATCTCTATTACTTGCTCAAATCTTCTTTCTACTTCATTTCTTTCTTCCTCTAATTGTTGTACTTGTCTTTTCAACTGATCATTTTCATGCTTAATGTGAATACAAAATTCACCATGTTGCCTTTGGGTTTTGTTTTTTGCTAAGTACCGGCCCATGCCTTCAATGAATATCAATGGCCTTTTTTGATAATCACTGCAACCTTCGCCACGTGTTTGCTCAGCGCTCTCCGAGGGAATTCTCTCCTTTGTTCTTCTATCAGCCCCCGCTATGCTCCCATGTGTCTTCACCGTAGGTTATTTTAATTGCTTCCCTTCACTTCCTCATCGGGCCCCACCCGCGTGCCATGTAGCTCCCATTTGTGTAAAGATTTGGCGGGCCCCACAGGCGGTGTCTATAGTAAACATTGTTGCTACATGTCATCTTAGCACAAGCTTTCAATGAAGGAAGGGAAAAATCGACCGTAGGCAGTGAAATGCTACCACACGTATCTTTAGCGCATGCTTCTTCAACGCAAGGAATGGAGTGAACTATGGGTTGTGATATGCTGCCACATGTTTTAACTACCTATATGAGGAGGCGACACTTGTTTACATGGGACTTTGTTGGGACCATTGTCATCATTCACAGGGGATGCACCTAGATGGGAGGCGACCAAATGCTATGGTACAAACCTTTTCTATTACAACAGCTGAGGGTAATCATTGTTGCGACATCATTGCTCAGGATTCTGAATCTTTTCAGTTGTTGCTTTTCAGGCAGTGGGAATGCTGACTATATATATTGCTCTTTATTTCTGAAGAGGGGTTCGAAGATTACATGCTACATGTTTTTCAAGTTCCACTAGTTTAAGAATTACAGAATTTTAGAGAGACACCAGGCCTTTTTATTGTTTAGATTATTGTAAGATCTCATAGACTGTGCCATTATTTGGCCTCTCTGTTTTCTTATGCTATTGATAAACTTTATACTGTGTCATTATTGTTTGAATGGTTTATTTGTTGTACTTCTATAATTTGAATGCAAGTTTGCTAGTTTAGATCATGTGTTTTGAGTTTTTTTTCAGTAAATGGGTGTGAAAATTATTTTATGTTAGTGAATGAGCTGTTCATGCTGCAATCTTTAATTTTTGTTATTCTAGGATAGGGTAAATTGCTAAGCGGGCCTTTAGATCATATCCAAAAGATAGGTTTATCGTGCCTTTTATCTAAGTTATGGCGCATCACCTTGGTTAGATTATTTATTTTTATATCTACTTCCTTTTCCCATTCCAAAACCCCAATTATAGAAGAAGTCGACTTCTTTAAAAATATGGAGGTCACTCAGTTTAGCGCAATAAGTCCCCAATAAACTGAGTTTCCCACAAAGGGTTGTTACCTTGCCAATTTTTGGAATCAACAATTTTTCTTTTTCCTCGCACGCCCGATGGGATTGCTTTTAAATGAATCTAATTTTAAGAAGGGTGTATGAGCCATCAGCCTGTTACTAGGTCCCAAACAATAAATAATCATGGTTTATTAGTACCACCATTAGGGATAGCACAACCCTCGACCCAATTAGTGAACGTTTCACTTCCTCTACCCTTTTCGCTAGCCATGTTTCCTATCGCTAATAGAAATTATGTGGCATGGGATGCCGAAATTCCTCTTGTTGCACCAATAGCGCCTACCATTTGGGCCGCTATCCCGGTTTCCGCCCTAAAGGCTATACCTAAATTCACTGGAGATGGTTCAAGGACACCATTTGAATATCTACAAGATGTTGCATATGTATGTTTGGTACATGGCGTTACAGACCAAAATATAGCACTAAGGTTACTCGCTGCCTCTTTCAGAGGAAAGGCACTAGATTGGTACCGAGCATTGCAAGAAAACACTATCACTACCTGGGATGAGCTTGGAGATCCTTTTTACTAGAGATTCTCAAATGAAGGAGACTGATCCTCGCTATATTATCAGCTATTGATCATAAAGTAGGCCTCGCACGAAGCCATGGCTGACTTCAATGCTTGGTTCCATACAAGCTGGCAGAGGATTCAAGTTGATATTCGCCCACCGCCCGATTTGGCATTTATGTTCTATTTGAAATCTATCAACCTTGACATTTAAGTGATGATCCAATCTCTCGGCGAAACCACACTACCAGGCGCATATAGCGTCACTGCCAAGGAAGAGAACAATTTGATAGACGCTGAGAAGTTTCCACCTCAGACCATCATTCCTATATTCCCAAAAATATTTGTTCTGCTAAGGAGATGCCTTCTACTAGCGCACCAACTCCTCCTCAATCCATGTACATGTATCCGAGTGCACCGCAGAATGTTGCTTCTGCATCTAGTTCTTCCAAGGAGGATATGAGTGACGTTAAGGAAATGTTGTGACATATGGCCAATGAGATAACTGTTATCAAGCAAAACCAGGCCATACCTCTGAAGCTGACCTACCAGAATTATCAAGGCGAAAGGTCCTCTTACCAACAAAACCAATTCCAAGGAGGCGCCCACACAAATTTGCAAGCGCAAACAACAAATCAGATAGTGCTGGTACCCACTCCTCTACAAAGTGCCAACCTAAGCTCGAGCAGAGAGTTAACCACAGGGTAGAACAATTTAGTTGATGACACCAACCCTTGGTGCTTCCCTTGCAGCGATTCACACATGCTCTGAAACTATCCGCATGACAACCTGCAACAAAAGGTGGTAGAGCAGCACAACCAAACCACAACGTTAGACCCCAGAAGCTATGTGTATACCTCTTCACAAATGGACAATGTGGTGCTCATGGCACAAATGCAAGGGATGTCACTAGAGCAGGAAGCAGACATCACTCCCAATCACACACTCTTCTCATGGATGGAAGAAGAAGAAGCAGTGTTTTCCAATGATGCATCCACATCTAAAACACCACAAGTATATTCCGATTACAACACCCGATTGAAGAGGAGATTCACAGGTGAACCAGTTGTCCCATAACTAGTCAGTCTGCAACCTAAAAGTGCTTTTGACCAAGCAGCTAGCACCTTTGCAGTGGTGCCACAATGCCAGTTGTGAAGGGAAGTTGTCATAACAAGAGAAAAGGAGTAGAAATATCTGAATCTGCCACCCTTCAATGTGGTGGAACAGTTAAAGAAATCATCCACTAATGTGTCTCTTTGGGATATATTAGCTATCCCAGAGTAGAAGACATTACTACATAAGGCACTTCGGGAGAATCTAATCATTGAACCAAAGGAGGAATTGCTCAAAGGGAAGGTTGTTGATCAATCACCTCTGGCCAAAGTTCTTACAAATAGCATAGTGGAAGCTCCCACTGAGGTAAAGGATAACCTAAAACCTAAACCCTTCTTCCTAATGCTTATTGTTGGAGAGAAGTTATTACACAATGCCATGATTGACTCCGATGCTAGCACCACAGTTATGCCAAAACAAATAGTTGAAGCTTTAGGACTCAGTTATGAACCTTTAAAAAAAGGAGTGATGTAGCTTGATGGAAACAGAGTCAAAACTCTCAGTCTCATCAAGGATCTTCCCTTGACTCTATTCGCCTACCCTAGCATCATAGTGTCATAAGATACTATGATAATTTATGTTCCCCCCATGTTTGGCCTCTGCCTATCCCGAGAATTAACTTCAAAGGTGGGTGGATACTTGTCCCTAGATTGGTTGCACATGATTCTCAAGACCAAGCGTAGTGTGAAAATGAAGATAGAATCTAAAGCTCTTCATTCAAAGCATGTGGCCAATGAAGCCATGATCAATTTTGAGGTCGCTCATACCTTTATCACTAAGCAAGAAATGTATTGTGTTGAACTACTTGAAGATGAAAAAGTGACCAGAGATCAAACTAATCAAGAAGATGTTCTATTGAGTGAACATATGGATACTGATCCTTTTGAAAACTACCATGCTATCGGGTTGGGCACCTATGTCATCTACGATAAAGATCTAGTGCTCCCGAAGGTTGTCAAAAAACCAAAGAATGGTCAAGCCTCAGAGTTATGGATGCTACATTTCAACGGAGCAAGATGCAAAAATGGTGCAGGAGCTAGGACATGTTTAATGTCCCCACAGAATGAAAATAAACTGAGGTCTTTCTACTTCCAGTTCACTTGCTCGAACAATGAAGCTGAATATGAAGGACTAGTGCAAGGTATCAGCCTTGTAGAATAGATGGGCATAAAACAATTAATGGTGTTCAGAGATTCTGAACTAGTAGTCAATCAAGTCTGAGGTATTTCTATGGCTAAGAATGTCCGCATGCGATCATATAGACACTGAGTTTGGGACCTAATTGAGTGTTTTGAAGCCTTCAACATTCAGACAATGCCCTAAGAATAGAATACAGATGTGAATCACATGGCCTCAATCAGAGCCCAGTTTGATCCCACTTCTGATCTCATTCACAACAAACACTCTGTACGAGTGATAGTCTGGCCGACGATTCTAGAAAATGACCAAAGGTTGCAAGTGTTTGAAAGTGATGAACACATTGCCTCATTCATCCAACAATGGGGAGAATTTGCTAACCAGCTCCAACCAAAGATCATTGAAGCTTATGAAGGACAAATTATGAAGCTGAAATCCAACAAGATTCTGAAGGGATTGGTCACTCTCGAGAATCTTTTCGATTTTGATGATGCAAGAAATGAAAAGCGAAAGTTTGTAACAGAAAAAGGTGACTATGCGGACCTTCAGGTCAAAGATGGAAGGAAGCTCAAAGTCGAGAAGGATGTCCCACATCATGATAAAGAAAGACTTATCAACTTTTGCAAAAAATATGAAGGAGTGGTGGCCTATTCATATGATGACCTCAGGGGATATGATCTTGATATTATTCAACATACAATAGAGGTGGCGGAAGGCACAGAACCGGTCCGCCAAAAAAAGAGGCCAGTAAATCCCAAGATTGAAGTGCTAATGGCACAAGAATTAACAAAGCTAACCCAGTTGTGGATTGTCTTCTCAATCAAGCATAAAATGTGGGTATCCAATTTGGTCTCGGTTTGAAAGAAGAATGGAGATATTTTCCCATGTGTGGACTTTTGGGACTTGAACAGAGCATCGTTGAAGGATCATTACCCGTTGCCTTCAATGAAGTCAATCCTGCAAATGGTGGCAGGATCGAAGATGTTCTCCCTGTTGGATGGCTTCTCTGGTTACAATCAAATCTAGGTCAAAGAAGAGGATCAACATAATATAACATTCACTACCAAGTGGGGAACGTTTTCATATGCTAAGATGCCATTTTCCTCTCAAACGCAGGACCCACCTTCCAGCGGGCAATGGATATCGCTTTTAGCGAACTAATCAACAAGATTATCCTAATCTATTTGGATGATTTGATGGTGTTCTCCAAGTCTAAAGATGATCATTTTGATCACCTTGAGATGGTTTTCAAGAAATTCTAGGAGTTCGAGATATCCCTGAACCCAAAAAAATGTGTCTTCGGAGTACCGCAAGGTAAGCTATTGGGGCATGTGGTTTCCAAAGAAATAATTTCAATTGATCCTGAGCGAGTGAAAGCAACCAAAGAGCTTCCCCTTCCGGTCAACAAGAAAGGCATCCAATCCTTCTTGGGAAAGGTGAATTTTGTTAGCAAATTTATTTCTGATTTTGCAGGAATAATTAGGCCAATTACCCTGATGCTGAAAAAGGATCAAACATTTAAATGGACAAAGGAAGCCAGAGAAGCCTTTGAGAGAATCAAGGATGCTATTTCCTCTGCTCCTATTCTGGTCAATCCAGACTTATCAAAGGACTTCATAATGTATGTATTCAGTAGCAAGACAAGCATTGCTACTGTCTTAACTCAGAAAGATGATGAGGGCAAGGGAGAACATCCAATAGCATTTCACTCCTAGAACTTGAAGGAATATGAGACAAATTACAACTTTGTAGAGAGGCAAGCCTTTGCAATAGTTAAGGGGCTCAATAAGTTCTAACACTTAATATCTTGCAATAAGGTGATTGTCTATGTTGAGCATTCTAGCATGCGCAAATACAACATGGAAGGGGAAATCACCAAAAAAAGAGCCAATTGGATCACCAAGATCCTAGAATATGACATTGAGGTTAAGCCTACAAAGACCATTCGGGGAAGAGGGCTATGTGAATACCTTGTGCACGATGAAGAAATGGTCACTGAAGAAGAGAATTCAGAGCTAGTTCTAATGAACGAGTTAGAGTCCAAAGGTTGTTGGCTGGAAGATAGAGTAATATTTATGCATACAGGAAAGTATCCACCAAGCCTTCCTTCTCAGACGAGGAGATTATACCGATTGCAAAACAATGGATATGTGCTCATCGAAGGGATCCTATTCAAGAGAAATTTTAATGGTGTTCTATTACAATGTGTTACCATAGAGCAAGAAAAAAGGATCCTCGAAACTTACCACAACAATTTCACAGGTGGGCATTTCTCCACAAAGACCACTTCCATCAAAATCATGTGCACGGGGTACTTTTGGGCTGACGCTATTTCATGATTCCTACTCCTTGGTAAAAGCTTGCAAGGAATTCCAATTCTTCATTGGAAGAAGAAATAATTTCGTAAAGCCTCTCAATCCGATAGTGGTTGATGAGCCATTCGTTCAATGGGGATTGGACTTCATTGAAATGATCAACCCAGCCTCCAGCGCAGGACATAAAAGGATCTTGACGGCCATAGACTACTTCACTAGATGGACTGAAGCCGTGCCACTAAAGAATGTGATAGAGGTGAAGATAGTGGATTTCCTAGAGGAATTAGTGACGAGATTTGGCCCGCCCAAAACTATCATCTCCAACAATGCTAAAGCTTTCTTGGGCTCTAAGGTAATTCGATTCACACTTATGCATGGCATATTCCTTAAAACATCATCAAACTACTACCCGTAGGGGAACGACTTAGCCGAGTCGACAAACAAGAATTTGGTCTGACTCCTCAAAAGAATTGTGTCAGAATACCAAAGGGAATGGCATAAAAACCTCTGAGCAGTGCTCTAGGCGGACCACATAACTCCAAAGCAAGTCCTCAAGACTTCACCGTATGAGCTAGTATATGGAAAAGAGGCGTTATTGCCTATCTCTATGGAGATTTTGGTGCTACAATTGCTAAAATCTCTCGAGGTGGAACAAAACGACGCAATGGAGGTGCGGTTAGCCGAGTTGCTAGAAGTACAAGAAAAAATGGAAAATCCCCTAACAACCATGACTAACCACCAACAAGTGGTTAAAAGGTGGTTTGACAAGAAAGCGTCCGACCAAGGTCTAAAGCATGAAGATCTAGTGCTAAAATTTAATGAAAGGGTTGTGAAGCCGAGTCAGCATGAGAAGTTTGATAGCCTTTGGGAAGGCCTGTTCAGAATAATTCAATGCAAAGAGCATAATGCATATGAGTTAGAAACTATGGAAAAAGAAGCGCTAGGAATTCTAGTCAACGAAATTCACCTAAAATTATTTAATTAAGCTTGCTACCCTACCGATGTAAATATGTCTAATGTTTTTCACTTCTTCCCTTTTGTTTTATTGGCCGATCTTTTTATTTATTCTGTGGTTCAAGGCAGAAAGAATAGGTAACCCATTAATTTCAGAGAGTAAGGAAATAAAATCATAGTTGAAAAGAGAAAAAAATTAAACACACATAAATTGAATTGATAGATACATGTTGAAAGGGAAAAGATGACCTAGTTGCAAAATCCAAAAGCAGACAACAAGATGATTATATAAAGATATATTTTCATTATATATGTGCTTTGATATTTACATTGTCAAAATAGCTCAAATGCCATGCTTCTAAAATCATATAGTTCTATTATGCTTCTTTCATATATTTTTTAAGGAAATCCTTTTTCAGGCATGTATACAAAAAATAGACTAATTGCGACGAGTTTTTAAAAGGAAAAAAGAAAAGCACGATAGTCTTCAGTCCACAACATGGGAAGCAGCAATGTAATCATCAACAACAACATCCACAATATCTTCATCCATAGGGGCATCATCATTAGTAGAAACATCATTAACAAGAGCAACAACCAGAGGCAAAGGGAACATAAGGTTCCGGAAGTCCGTGTACCAGTTGATGTCATAGAACAACACCACATTGTAGATGCGAAATAGGAAATGGAAAGCTCGAGTGACCCTCTGGCGATGCTCATCTTGCGACTAGAGGTGGAAGCCACTCAAAAATGGCAGCCACAACACAACCGCGTCCTCTTCTATGAACCTTTGAAGGTTGCTTGCGGTCAGAATTCCCCCACCAAATGTAGCATTTGTCACTACCTCTCCGAGGCCATTTAGGTACTTCTTGGGAAATATTTCTTTGAAAAGATGAAGAATTAGGGGCTTGGGAATTTGAATATCCAGCATGGAGGCGACAAAGTGTGAGCACAAATTAGTGTTAACTCTATATTTGTACTCATATTTGAGGAAATCCCGTCCCAGAACCCATTTCATGGCTATAATAGCCAATGAGTGCTTATTCTTTGTCATCCTTTTCAAACACTTAGTAGAAATTTCACCTAGGAAGGTAGTCTGAGACTTATGACACACTAGCCTAATTGGGGTATTCAAGCTAGCAATCACTCTGTAACTAGCCTAAAACTATCTCTACAAAGTGCCTAAGTCTAGCCTATGAGAATGCTACACACTGCCAATGCTAAATTGCTAAACCAATTACCTACTACCAGATTTGCTCTAATCACTAAGTGTGATTTCGCTACTACTTAGATGCCTACTTATAGAAAAAGTGAGCAAATGCATGGTAATATACTTACCATAAATGTGATGCTAATCGAGTACCAACTTGAAATTTGTGCCTAAGCGTGCTCAAATTTCCCACCTAGTTGTGTCTGTTGAGTACAGTTTGTTGTGTGCAAAACTAATAAGGGATAATTAATTAGCCTAAGTTGGTGGCAACAATCAACGATGTTATGCATGGCCAAGGACTGAGGTGTCATTCTCCAGGTGCTTTGCTTATTCCAAGGCAGAGCTCATATCTTTTCAAACGTTGATCACATCTTTGGCTTAATCATTCCTTTTGGGATATTAATTGCCAACGCATACAAATGCTTAAGCTGCTAGCAAAGTATTGGTTCAAGTTCCAAGAAAATTGTGCTATACAATACAGTTGCTAATTGTAATTATGAATTCTTGTCACATCAAAATGGCAAGTGATTCATCTCGCACAAGACAAGGGTTGGCGGTAAATGCCAAATTAAATACAAAAAGGTAACTCCTGTCTACCACCTTGAGGAAAACAGCTAAGTATTGCATGCAAAATCTTTAAGCACTTAAAAGGTCTTTTCAAATATGCTGCCCAGAGAAAAAATGATTTCTAGTGTAGAGCCAGAGCTGAGGTAAAATTGTAGAAAAATTCAAGCTAAGCAAAAGCTTCCCACAAATAAAAAATGGCAGAAGGTTTAAGCCAAGGATTACAGGGAGGGGAAACAAAAAGCTTATTTAAAGCAATGCAAGGGGCACCAGTCATCAATATATTTGAAGAAATTTCCTATGACACACTAGGTATTCCTGACAATCCAAACTGGGAAAACACAAAAGAGCTGACAGGCCCAAAAGCTACAGAGACCAGAACTTAATTCAAGAGGACTGGGATAATATTCATGATACCTTTCTTGCAAAAAACCCTAAAGGATTGAGGGAAGCAGTCTGCGAAAGAATGAAGGTGTCCAAAAAGACAATGTCGATGGTAGATAAAGTATGGTTCAACAAGCTTCCTCAATATATGGTCCCATTTGTGCACTACTACCTAAAATTGGTCGATGCAGGTATTAAACATTTCAAATCAAGCACCAACACTATTGAGGGTAAGACTCTGTCAGTTAATATCACTCTAGGAGCCATCTAGAATATGCTATGTATTCTTGATCATAATCAAAGAGGGATGACAATGGAGGCATTCACTCCTAAATAGGGGGATCGTATATGGAACACCAGGAATAAGGCTCTGGGGTTTTATAACGAAGAAACCCAAAGGATTGATGTAGAGCAAGGGAAGCCACCAAGAATTTTGGCACAACACGACACTTTTGCAGAAGACCCGCAAGATTCCTTTTCAATGATGGAATTTTTTTCAGTCTAGACACCGACAAGGAGGTGCACGTGTTTCAATTGGGCCCAGGTTTCCAATTTCACAGGCAACAATCTTATTTCTGGTATGATTTTGCATAGTACCTCACAAAGAAAATGATAGAGAAAATTAACAAATACCAAGTTGAATGGAAGTTCAGATTTCCTTCCTATCTCGCCCATATGTTTTTGCATCAGAACCCTAATTTCTTTGATAAGTGAGTGAAGTTGTCTATTTTTGATGAAAGGAACAAAAGGAAACCAGTCTTTGTCTGGACTACTCTCCTCTCTTCCACTTTTGATTATTATGCATTTTCAGATTATTTCTTGACTCTGATTTTGCAAGATTTGCAAGGAGAAGATAGTATTAATTGGCTCACTTTGACACAGATAGAGTATACGTAGAACTTCATTCCCAGATGTGATTGGTTTTTTCAGAGTAGATTTCACATTCATCCAGATGTGAGGCTTCACCGAGGAACCATTCTTCCTTCTGATATGTGTTACAAATCAAGTGTTGGCCCTTGAATTGTTTGGGTAGGCGTGCATTATTGATATTACCTTCTACAGTGGGAAAAAGTCCAAGAGGAAGGGATTCTTCACCTATCCGCAAAGCTTCAAAATAGTGGCCATGAAAAAGAAGTAGACACACCCACTGTTGCAGGATAAGCTAGCTCATTTAGGGTTGGTAATGATCTGTGACAAGTGGGATTACAACCCTTTCAATGATCTACCATATGAGCATATCAAGGTAACTCATAGCCCTCAACCTTATTTGGAAAAGAGGCACAACCCGCTAGAGGATGAAGATGAATTATTGGTTGAACTAATTCATATTCCCACAAAGGATAGTAGGCCTCCATGGCATAGGTTCTATTTCGTTGAGGTGGATTATGATGAGAATTGCAAAATGGAAAAAACTTTATTCAATAGGTTGAGAAAGGAAGAAGAATGGACTATAGAAAGGATCAGAGCCTTCTAGATGTATCGCCAAGAGACAAAACAACTTGATGGACCTTATGAAAGCATGTTGAATGATGAAGAGTTTGACAAGCTGTGGGATGAGGAGAATCCTGCTTCTGACTCAAGTGCTAGCGGAGGCAATGACCTTGATGAAGGAGAAGAGTAGGCTGAGGAGGAAGTCGATACATCGACGTCCTCCGCTCAACAAAAGAAGTCCATAGGGCAACCTACCTATGTCATTTCAAATGTGTGACTAAATATATCAAGAGCCTCACAGATGCTCACTTGGGCCTCAAAAGCAACAAGAGGGTCCCAACAGCAACAGCCAGAGACTATGGAGATCAGAGACTCCCCGCCCCCTAAATGATAGTGCATAGAAGCTATACTAGGGGAAGGTTCACAAGAGCCTACCACAAGCCAAGTGCTTGCAGCAAACCAGGAGTCTGAAGTAAGGAGACAACAACAAGCAGAGCACCACCAACATCCAGTTAGTAGGTAACATTCGCTCCTTCTTCTCCCACTTCTTAATCTTTAGTATCCTCTACCATTCCCACAGTGCCTCTCACTACAAGTGTCGACCCTACCTTCTCTACCCCTACCACAATGTTTGTGGGAGGTTTCTCTCAATTTTCCCAGATAAGGCCATCTATCTTAAGGCCTCCGTGAACCTTAACACTAGCTGCCACTGCTCAATCTCTCCTCGCTTCTCTTTCTGAAGGCTCAGGCACCATTGGTACCCCTATTGCTACTGCTATCTCGGGTTTGACCCAGTATTCCCAGCAAACAAACTCGATTATGACTTCCCCATCACCACAACAACTGATGAGCCCTTCCACCAATTCACAAACTAAACTATGGAAGGTTCCCTCTTTCTCCCCGAAAACTGTCAATCTCCCACCAAAGAAAATGTAGGGGCCTAACACACTTATATTCCTTTTGCCTTGGCTCTTGGTGCGCCTATTGTATGCGGTCTAGTTCAATCGCCAGGTCAATTCATAGTATAGGTGATGATACGAAGGAAGTGCGGGCCCTCAGGATCCAAAAGCAAAAAGCAAAGAATGACAAAAAGGACACGAAGTCTAAGGTGTATACAGTTTACAATGAAGTGCAACAAATGCTAAATTTCACCACCATGTACTCAAATGTTGTCAAACCACAAGGGGGAGATACTGCAGGATGATTATGACATGTATGCCATGGGGCTTGATCTGGTCGCAACCCGACTATGGGATAAGGTAGAACTCATGGAGGAAACACAGTGGGTGGTAACGACTGATTTCCTTTGCTCTAGCTGTCAGTTGAAGAAAAAGGAGTAGCAGCTGAAGCTTGTCAAGGAAAGGGTTATTTTCCTAGAGACAAAGGAGAAATCATTAGAAGTAGAAGTTGCATGCTTATCAGAGAAAGTGCAAGTAGAAGAGTTGGAGTGGAGAAAACTCCAAGAGGAACTCAATAAGTCCCAATCCATTGACCCCACACTGATCAATGATCCATGGGCAAAGAACCAGGAATATCATAGCCAATTGGCCCTAACAAAGCAAAATATGCAAGAAAAGGATAAAGAGTTAGTAGCTCAACACGCTCTACTTGAGCAGGAATTAGAAAAGAATCATATGGACTTTGAAGGCTGAAAGGCCTAGTTAGAAAAAGAGCTTCAAGAGACAAAGTCCTCTCTTGACACAAAATTGGAGAACCACACCTGAGCTGAGGAGAACTGGTATAAAGAGCTAAGTAGCCTTGGGGAGCAACTTGCATCTACAAAAAAGAGAACTATGGAATTGAAAAAGGATGTTGACTCGAAGGATGCAGAGATTACCCTTCTAAAGAGTGCTCTCTAGGCCCCCGTTGTGCAACTGGACCTCATCCTAGTAGCTCAACAACTATATATTTCTTATTGGGAAAAGGTTAAATCATTTTGCCTAACACTGTAGCCAATGCTTTGGTTCATCTCAAAGGCAACAAAATTAAGCTAGGAGGTTCACAGAACAATCAAGCAATTCCCACAGTTCATCACAGAGAAGGTTCCTGAAGCAAAGAGTTTTCTAAGCAAGCTCTACATGGTCTTTGATGAAGACCTAGCCAAGGTAGGAATCAAAGATCAAGATATTACTTCACAAATGGCAAACAAGTTCATCCATTGCCACTCAACCTTCTAGCAAACTAAAGCCACCACAATTACTTTGAACTAGACTATGGATGGCATGTGGGAAAATTTATCCCAGCTGAGCGAGATGGGTCTTTTGTCCCCATTTCTTGAAGATGGGTCAATCACCACAACCGAGCAGATTGCTGAAAAAATTGAAGAAAAGGAGCAAGACCCAATCACTTTCCAGAGTTTCAGCCAGCCTCCTACCACAACATACATTGAAGCTGTTATTCATCCTCTCGCACAACTAATTTTCCATTGCGAGGCAGGGGCCAATTTACTTGAGGTGTTGCCTTATAAAGAAATGCTCGACCTAGGCGGAGCATAGGAAAATTTGTGCAATATAACGAGACCATCAAAAGATGACTGACCGCCCCTATAGGAATCCCTTTCCAAGCTCTAATTCAGTCACCAATTGATGGCACTTTGGTCTACGAACCAGAGAAAATTTTGGGTTCCACATTCTTCAAGTGAAACGCCCCTGATAGTCATTAAAAGCTGTGAATACAAAATTCACCATGCTCCCTTCAGGTTTTTTTTTTTGCTAAGTACCGACCCATGCCTTCAATTAATATCAATGGCCCTTTTTGATAATCACCATGGCCTCTGCCACGTGTCTGCTTAGTGCTCTCCAAGGGAATTCTCTCCTTTGTTCTTCTATTAGTCCCCACTATGCTCCCACGTGTCTTCACCGTGGGTTATTTTAATTGCTTCCCTTCACTTCCTCATCAAGCCCCGCCCGTGTGCCACGTAGCTCCCATTGGCGTAAAGATTTGGCAGGCCCCATAGGCGGTATCTATAGTAAACATTGTTGCTATGTGTCATCTCAATGCAAGCTTTCAACAAAAGAAAGGAAAAATCGATCATATTCAGCAAAATGTTGTCACACATCTCTTCAGCGCATGCTTCTTCAACGCAAGGGATGAAGTGAACTATGGGTTGCGATATGCTACCACGTGTTCTAACTGCCTATATGAGGAAGCGACTCTTGTTTGCACAGGACTTTGTTGGGACCACTGCCATCATTCACAGGGGATGCACCTAGATGGGAGGTGACCAAATGTTATGGTCTGAACCTTTTTTGTTAAAATGGCCAAGGGTAATCATTGTTGCGACATCATTGCTCAAGATTCTGAATCTTTTCAGTTACTTCTTGCTAGGCAGTGGGAATGTTGACTATATATATTGCTCTTTATTTCTGAAGAGGGGTTCGGAGATTACATGCTACATTTTTTTCAAGTTCCACTAGTTTAAGAATTACAAAATTTTAGAGAGACACTAGGCCTTTTTATTGTTTATATTATTGCAAGAACTCACAGACTGTGCCATTGTTCGGCTTCTCTATTTTCTTATGCTATTGATAAACTTTATACTGTGTCATTATTGTTTGAATGGTTTATTTTTCGTACTTCTATAATTTGAATGCAAGTTTTCTGGTTTAGATCATGTCTTTTGACTCTTCTTTTTAGTAAATGGGTGTAAAAATTATTTAATGTCATTGAATGAGTTGTTCATGCTGCAATCTTTAATTTCTATTTTTCTAGGACAGGGTAAATTTCTAAGCGAGCCCTTAGATCATATCCAAAATATAGGTTTATCATGTCTTTTATCTAAATTCTAGTGCATCGCCTTAGTTAGATTCTTTATTTTTATATCTGCTTCCTTTTCCTATTCCAAAACCCCAATTACAGAAGAAGCCGACTTCTTTAAAAATCTGTAGGTCACTCAGTTTAGCGCAAGAAGTCCCCCATAAATTGAGTTTCCCACAAAGGGTTGTTACCTTTCCAATTTTTGGCATCAACACTTAAATTTCAGGGCTGCTAAAGAGAGATATCCAGGTTGAGTCCTTTGTGGAACATCTGATGGAATATCAGATGGAATAGGAGGAAAAGCAAGGTAATGTGGTGGGGCCATTGAAGAAGAAGACTCTTGAGAATAAAACCTCATTGACTATTGCTTTAAATTCTCTTCTTTCAACTGCAATTCCTCTTTTAATTTCATGATTTCCTCTGCACTTACCAATTCTTGCGCACTAGCTTGCTGTAAAGCCTCTTCAGTATTATTCAACTGCTCTTTGTACCTTGCTTCCCTTTGTTCAATCTCTTTTTCCATTTCCTAAGTTTTATTGAGGGATTGTTATAATTCTTCCTCTTTTCTTTTCAATTTTTCCTCAAGAAATTACATATTCCTCCTTTCTTGCTCTAGTTCAGCTTCAATCCTTGAAAATTTCACTGCTCTTAACAATTCCTCTATTTCTAATTCTTCCTCATTTTGTTTTTCATGAAATTCTTCTTCTTCAACTATTGGATCTTTTCCCTTTCTCCTCTCAACAGTCAGGGAAGGTGAAGGAGATCTTTCAGCCTCCTCTTCTTCAAATTCCTCATAGGCTTCCCTTTCTTCTGATTGTGCTTTAAACTCTTCAACATATTCATGGACCTTGGTTATCAGGGTTCTTTCAGGAGATAGCATTGGACCTTTAGGAGGGCTGTGAGGTTGCTCTAGGGGCCTGCATTGACATTTGGGTTTCTTCATGCACTTCAAAAGTTTCTTTAGGGATTTCAGAGATAGGGGTTTCAAATATAGGGGTTTCCTCAGGAGTTGACACAATAGTCTCAATAGTACTAGGGCTTTCTTCAGTCAAGTCTTGTTTTCTCCTTTTGGAGGCACTACGGGTCATCCTAGAGGATTCTTGTAGCTTTATTTTTCCCTTTTTCTGCTCTCCTTTAGAAGATTCACCCTTTTCTACTTTTTCCCTTTTTGCTACGGACCCCTTTGTGGGTTTTCCTTTCTATTTTTCTATGGGTACAGACAAAAATTCAAGCCAACCTTGTTTCCCAGACTCTTTCTTCAAGAAATGATGTTTAATTATCAAATGAATTAAACCATGGTATTTTATGGAAGACTCTCCTCTATATTTTACCCGAGAAATCATTGAAGCAATTTGTTGAAACAAAAATGCTAGCAAATTGATTCTAACGGAGGGTTTTGTGTTTCCATACCTCAAATGTATCAATAGTCACATTCATGTCCCTAATACAGTGTCATATTGTCCCTCACATGTGAATAATTTCATTACCCACATTACAACAATTCTCCAAGGCTCTTCCAAGCTATTACGAGCTATTTGTCATTGATCTCCTTTATGCATAATAATTTTAGGCTTCTTTTCTGGTTCTTGATGAAATGTCACCACCAATTTATCAAACTTTACTTGGCCCTTATTAACTGGTTTTCCCTCAGTAGGAATTTTTGAAATTTCATTTATTATTTCAGGAGTAACTTCAATGATCTCCCCTCTGACTCTTGTGACATTTACATGGATATTCCTGACGAATTATTCCATAATTCCCTATTGAAAACCTTCATATTGTAGAATAAAATCCAACCATCCTACTTCTCTCAATATCCTCTTGGTTTTAGAATTAATAGTAAAGTTTTTTGGCTCCGCATTCCTTTTGTTTTCCATCTTTTCTGTAAAAAATGGTGAACTTCAACCATGGTAGACTTCAACTTGGAAGATTGAGTTGTTTAACAATTTCTAGAATGATCTTTCCTTGTTTTTGAAGTAACTATTTTGAAAAATGACACTACATGTCATTATTTCCTTCCATTAAATTCCCTTACTACTCTAGATGATTCACACGCAACAATTTTGCAGTTGCAATTCAATTTGAAAATTTGGTGGCACTCCTTACACATGTCAGCTTAAATTTGAAAATATTTTGAAAAGATAGGTGAATCTCAAGGGTAAGTGCACCAAGATGGTTCCCAAAAAGGGGGCTTAAGTGGCCAATTTTTTTTTAAATCAGGAAATACTGACCTTGGACGTGAAATTGAGGATAGTTACACTCAAAATTTTGAGATGGAATAGAAACAAGGATCGAATTTCTCTGAGTCTACTTTCTAAACTACTAATTTATTTTGAAAATGGTTGAGATTAAGTGGTCCAAAAGAGGGACGTACACAAATTGGTTTTTTTTGTCAGAAAAACATAACATAGCAACTCTTGTATGACCCTAGCATGGTGAACTTTTTTGTAGTATTTTTAAAATCCACTATGGTCAGAAGTTAACTAATAGTATGTAGTTGATGCACAATTTTTCTGATAATTTTTTAATGAATAATTTATTTTTAACTAATTTTCTAAGTGGGCACTTACTAAAAAGCAGAATTTTGGCCGTGCTCCCCCTACATATTTTAAAATGTAATTCTTTTTTTTTTTTTAATTGTAGAATGGAGTCTAGTTTCTAAAAATGTAATTTATTTGAAATTTTAATGAACGGTTTATTTATAATGAAAAAAACACCAAACATTGCTTTTTGGAAAAAAAGAGACATACAAACAAAACAAATTATGGATGAAAGGCTTAACATTGTTAGAAAGTGAAAAAAATTACATCGTTGGATAGCGAAGAGAGAACCTAACATTACCCATTTGTTCAATTTTGTTGATATTGAACCAGATGCAATCCTAAAAGTGAGCACGAACCTGATTATGTGAAAAATTGTAGAATTTGCAAAAACACGTCTCAAGTCATTGGGAATGCCCTCCAAGCGTTTGGGTTGGTATTCCAAGGAAAATACTAATCCTAAGGCTCAAGGATTCCCAAAGAAAAATATAACGCGAATGTGTTATAACGCGCTCGCGTTATATCTTAGTTTTGACATGGTTTTTTGCTTCTCCGGGAAACATGTCAAGCAAGACATAACGCACTCGCGTTATGTCTTACTTTATGTTAAATTCCATTCTATTGAATGTATGTTGATATATTTGTATGTTTGTATGTACATGTATGTTGGTGTGTCATGTATGTATGTATGTATGTATGTGTGTATTCCTATATGTATTAGTGCATGTATATTGTACGTATGCCTATATGTATGTAAGATTGTATCTACACATGTATATATGTATGCTTGTATGGATGTAGGATTTTATGTACATATGTATTATGCTTGTATGTATTTATGCATGTCTATAGAGGGAGGGAGAATTTTAAGAGAGAGACAGAGTTGTCTAGGTAGGGTGGGATGGGGAGAGGGAGAGAGAGAGAGTCTGGAGAGAGGGAGAGGGGGTGGAAGTGAGATTTTAAGAGAGAGGGAGTGGGATAGAAGGGGTTGGAGTGAGAGGGACTTAGCT
>VDFB02373365.1:113365004-113417559 GCA_007258455.2 Sequoia sempervirens | reverse complement strand
CCTTGCCCATCAGTCCTTAGAAGAGAAAGTAATATCAAGACATTTCTTAGTTTGGCCCTTACGAGGGATAACATCTATCGCACTTACCATTTCATGTATAGGATCAATAGTAGTGGTATGTGGAATAGGATCGGTTTTCAATAGTTGTATGAACATTCATCACATCATTGGTTTGAGTTTCAATAGCTTTGACGAATGACACATTATGTTTAGGCATCAGATTGGTAAAAATTTACACTATGTGTTTAAGACGCTTACACTATTCTGTGTCATGTTCATTTTGTCTATGATAATGGCAATAAGCATTAGGTTGAAAGGTTGGAGGCAAAGGCTTAGTAGGATCTAGTGGTTTAATAGTAGGTAAAGTAATCATTTGTTTTTGCAATAGTTGGGACATTGTGTTATGAAGAGTATCTAGTAAAGGTGTAAACTATCATTTTGGATCTCCATAACTATAAAGTATCATGGCTTTAACAACTATTACTTCAAGGTTGTTGAAAGGTTGAGTTGGTTATTGAGGAGGGCCTGGGTTAAATTGTAAAAATCCTTTTCTTGGTTTTCTAAAGGGTTGTGAATTGTTTGGGTTGACATGTTCATATTTCTCAGCTCAGTTGGTAGTGGACTTGGCATCACGACTACTAATCAAATTATGATAGTCACAAAGGGTTATACATAGATGCATGAAAGAGGGAAATTTCATCATGGTCAATTTATCTTGGATTTGAATTTTTAAATTTTCAATGAACATATTTTGGAGATGTGGATCAGGAACCTTGACATCAATTTGGGCATAAAGTGACTAATAGCATGAGATGAAATCAGTTAATTTTTCATCCACATTTTTTTTACATCTCATTTGAAATGATATTTTATGAGTCATGCACTTGAAATAAGTTACCTGAAATGCATAACTGGATTCATTGAACGAACAAATTGAATGTTTGGTAAGGATGAAAACCTACACTCAAGAGTAGTTTCCTTTAGAAATTCCTAATGCTTGATTTGGCCAACGGTTTATAAAGTCAAAGGACAAAATCACTACATAAAATTAGTATAAAGATTAACATGATTAGTAGGGTCTCCCTTCCCTCATATACTTCTCAAATTAAATTATCTGAATTCATCAATTGTTCTGTAATTCCAAGATAATGGGCTAACTATGAGCATATGTGTGGGTGGGGCATTTGACTTTGACTTATGGTGGATATTTGTTGTTGCATAGAGTAAACGGTTTGGAAAAGTTGCATGATGAGAGGATTGATGTAAGTGGCATGAGGTGGAAGAGATATTGGTGATGGAGTGTATGTAGTGGTAGGGAAAGTGAATGGAATACTAATAGGTGGTATGGTGGAAGAGTAGAACATTCGATATAAAAGACCTGAGTGCTGATAGGAATACTAAGGAAGGAGTGACGTACTAATAGAATTATACATGATTTGTTTGCAGCAGGGGTGGTGTGAGTGGTATGGATTCTACTATGATTGAAGGGGAGATGTGAGGTCCTCCTTAGCTAACCACATTGTTTGTTGGTTGAGATGTACTAGAGGTAGAAGGACTATGTTTATGGTATATCTCAACAATTTGTTTCATAATGTCTAAGCCTTTGTTACATTCAAGCAAATGATGGATGTTATCTATAGCAAGGATTGCAGTGGTTGAAATGTTTTCAAGACACATGTTTTTTTGTAGATGTGCTAAGTCCTTATGAATGTTAATGATCTTGTCATGCAGAATGTGATTGTTTTGTGTGTCAACTGGCATGTTATTGGAAGGCAAATCATTGCTAAAGGTAGGGTCCATGCCTAATGCACTATTTTCAATACCAGGAGTAGTAGCTCAAGACAACCCAAGGTCCACAATGAGTGTGTTATTGCGAGATGCCATGAGTCATGAACTTCTTCTCACCGAAGAATTATCAATATGGCACCAAACACACATACAAGGGCTACTAAAGGCAGGGTGGATACAAAATAAATGCAAACTAGGAGCAATGAAATGCTAATAAGAGAAATTCTAGAAAATGTAACAAAGATGCAATGACAAAAAACAAAAATGCAAAAAATATGCTAAAAGTAATAGAAATTATAGTGCAAAATATGCAACTAGACTAATTTGCCCAGGGTGGCGAATGAGTCCAAGGATGTTTTTTTTTTTTTAGAAATTTTAAGATGATTTGTATGCTTTTCAGATTTTATGATGCAAGACTATGATGTAGATGTAGAATTTCAGTTATTTTAAATGATTGGAAATGCAAAAATGAAAACTATATGATCTTTTCACTAATGCAATTTTGAAAACCCTAGGATGCAAAACAATGCAAAACCTAATGCAATGTTGATACAAGCTAGCCCTAGGATGTAAATGCACTTGAAATCAGAAGTAAAAATGTTCTAAATTTAGGTTCACCAAAATTTAAACAAATATTTTGGCGCCTGAGGGTCTTTCTAGCCCTTCTAGGGTTTTTCACCTAAAAGGGGAAAGATGGGCCAAAATGCAATGTATACATTCAAGAATTAATGTAAAATGGATGCAATATGCCTAGATGAGATGAACTAAATGCAAAGAACTGATAAAATAGACCACTAATTGAATGAAAACTAAGAAATGAAAAGTGTTTGAAAACACAGTGTTGTATGCAAACATGAACTAAAAGTATGAACAAACAAGAACAAAACTTAATGAAACTGAATGAGGTGCACTTGGAGCTTGAAAGATCATGTTGGAAGGTTCTGGAATGCTGTAGAGATCAATGTTTAAGGCCATTGAGACTCATTCACCACAGATGGCAAATTAGTCCTATTTTTGATAAAATCTATTAGAACAGGTTTCAAGATGCTAGGAACACAAAATTTTAGAAAACACTTTTTCTAGCCTGGAAATGGGACTCATTCACCACAGATGGTGAATCAGTCCACCTGTAGATTTTTGAAAAGTCAAGGGTCAACTATGTGGATCCTAGTCTACAGTTTTCTGCCTGACAACTTGTCGGATCTAAATCTGGAAAATTTGATGAGAAAGCACTCTTTGAGCTTCAAATTAGGTTATGTTGACTTTGATGACTTTGCAACACCTTTTTGACACCTTTCTCCTTGATAAATCTACCTACAAGGCCTGCAAACAAACGTGCAAAGAGGGGGAAAAGGGTTAAGGCTTAGAGTATAGGGGTTTGCCTTGGTCAAACCCCAATTTGGTAATCAAACCCTTGATAATGAAATGAAATAAAGAAGGAATGATGAAAAAATCAAATGCAATATCATAAACTCACCAATTAAACCCTTGAAGTTGAATTCTAAAGATATGCTGCTCCAAGATGCTTGAATGCTTGATTGAGTGCTAGAGTGCTTAAATGCTATGATGAATGCATGCATACTTGAATGAATGAGTGAATGGATGAATGGGGGATAAAATGAATAGAAAATCATGTATTTATACACAATTATGCCCTAATTTCTCGAACATATAGCATCACAGGCCGACCTTAGGTTTTAAGGAATAAAATCCTACCAGTAATTTGAATTTATTTTGATTTTTGTACCAAGAGGGACTCATTCACCCCTAGTGGCGAATGGGTCCCACTCAAGGCATGTGAATGGGTCTCAGGAATTAAGTTGTCTTAAATTATTTTTATCGGGTTTACATTCAAAAATACACTTAATTAAGGCCTATAAGTGCATAAAGGGGCCAAATAAAGCATAAGAAAGGTGTATTTGCTGATGACAAGCCTAGAAAAGTGTGAAATTTTGTTACAAGACTTTACAACACTTTGAAATAAGACTTGGTAAGTGATAAAAAGGGGGTATGTAGGTGAATTATAATAAGAAAAGTCTAGAAAAGTGTGAAAAATGTGTCACAACACCTTTGCAAGGTATCATAAAGTCTTAATGATTCATAAAGATTCAAGACCTAATGTGATTGTGTGGGACACATTACAACATTAAATCAAGGAAAAATCAAGCCAAATAAGCACAAGGAGGGACGAAAAAAGAAAAAGTAGAAGGGTTACTTTTTCCATGTCCACATCAATATTTATTCTTGAAGGTGTGTTTGGCTCTGTGGTTTGAATGGAGAGTATGTCTACACATTTTCTATCATATTCCAGAGTTTCCAGAAGTTATGTTCAACAAGCAAGAAGTTTGAAGTAACAAAAGGTTATTTTTTCTTGTTTACTAATTTCAATGATGGTTCTAGAATCATATGACAATTTCTAGTAGTGCAACACTACAAGATAGTGTGGGGAGATAAAATAGGTCTATTTTAAGGTTCCTATGGAAGCACATGGCATCATGTTTCTTTGGCAGCAACAAATTTGGTTTAGGACCTACCCATTAGACATTTCATGTAATTTAAATTTAGGTCCACCTTATGTCATCCTATTTAGTTGTGGATCCTTGACCGACAAGAATGAAGGATTAATGTAATGTCTTGTATATAATTCAGATCTCGCTTCACATGATACAAAAGGAATAATTGAAGAGAAGGTGGTGAGTGAATATACATGAGTATGTGAGTGTCAGATTCAGTTGTGCAAGCAAGTGTTATTTAATGTGAGTTGCATCTCAATCATCATGCACCATCATCAAAAGATCATAAGCAATTCAAGAGAGTGTCTGAAGCAAGTTCAAATCTAGAGTAAGCTATGTACTAAGCATTGAAATTTCGTAAGCTTTTTCTTTGTATTTGTTATCTCCTGTATTTTGTACCCTATTGAATGTGAAATTCAACAATCCAGTGTAACATGGGAAGACCTCTAAAGCTATGGGTTTTTCGTAAACGGAGGTCAACCTCCAGAGAAGGTCGGCTTCCTTTGTGTTATCACCTAACTACTGATATTTGTAAGGAAAAGGGAGAAGGAGTGCATGAAAATGAAAACTAAACCCTATGGTGATACACCGAGCTAACATAAATCATGAAATGAAAACAAGATGAACATACACTGGAAAACTAATGATAGCAATTTCATTTACTCAACATAAACTTTGTGAACTTATGCATCATTCTTGAAAATGCTTAATATGCATATGTATTTTAAGAAGTAAAGAAAAATTTCACAACTTTAAAGTTCAAATGCAAACTTAGAAAAAGTACAGTTCAAAACTTCCATAATCTGAGAGACAAAATGAAAGTAGTGTGAATACTAACAATGGTTTCCAAGGTAATCTCTATATTTCATATTCCAAAATCCAAATGAGTTACAAAGCATACATCAGCTGAGAAAGGATTTAAGAAAAATCACTAACTCTCCAGAATGCATAATCTGAACTCCTTTACAAAGAGGCAAAAAATCCATATATACAAAAAGTCTCGACCCCCTGCCCTAGGGCTTACAAAATATCATCCTCCAGAAAGATCTGCCCCAAGATCTTTTTAATGAAGTTAATGTTGCATTCAAGTGTATCCCTGCTGTCCATGTCAGTGAAGGGTCACTCCAGGAATGGCCTCCTTGATCTTTTGCAACAATCGCATTAATTTCTGGCCCTGTGTCCACCTTCAAACTTCCATCAGAGCCGCTTTGAATGTTTCTGAGTGCTATCATAAATGTCGATCCACTCCTGCCAGTAGACACAATAGTTGTCCCTGCGGTCTCATCCATTCTATTCTTCTCCTATTCTAGACCCAATTTGACCTATTCTGGAAACAACATTAGATTTTCCCATTAGATCTCCACACCATTGCTTCCCCGAGCTGCTCCATCGCTTTTGATCTCAGAGCAGATCCATGTTTGCTTACATTTTGTTGATCTTCTTTTCAGGGGTAGTCACAATAGTCAAACTACCCATGGTATATCTTTAGCTCCTTTTGATTGGTTGAACTCGTGCCACATAGATTCCCAGATGGTCAAAAGTCACTTCATCAGAATCGCATGTTGGTGAGACACTAGTCGTGTCTCCCCGATGTGATTATGCCCTTCAGCAATTATCGACATAGCTCACAACCATCGGCAAGAGTTCATAGCGAGCCAAAAAGTCATATCGACATCCCTAGAACCATCGACAAGACTATCGCCTTCCGCCAGACATCATAGCGAGCCCTCAGGAGTCATACCAATATCGCCATTTCATCACCCAGACATCCGCATTCAGCAAGAGTTCTCACCAAAGTCTGCAGCAGACCCATCACTATCAGCAAGACAAACATCAGTCCGCAGGAGGTCATAGCGAATGCTAAGAGTCCTACCAATATCCTTTTCCATGGGCAATTTGATTGCTATCGACAAGACTCCCCTTAGTCAACGAGAGATTATACCAAAGGCATAACCTTCAGTGAGACAAACAAGCATCGGCGAGACATCTCGTCGAGCTTTAAACATTTCAACAAGCTCACCCCACTTGTGCACAATGGTCGGTGAGATACCATCAGGTTAGGGAGACTTCTCCCCAAACTCAAAACATTACGCCGAAGGCACCCTTCTGTTAGCAGGACTTCCTCATTCGGCCAGACTTCATGCCGAAGGAAAACTCTCTTAGTGAGACCATCGCTTGTCGGCAGGACGTCTCCCAGAGCTCCTATCTCCTCAGTGAGACCATCGGCTTTCGGCAAGACATTATGCCAAACCCTCTATCTTTCACCGATGCTAACTCCCTTCGGCAAGACACCAATGGGTCGGTAAGACCTTTCCCCAAGGCCAAGATTCTTATTGATTCCAAGTATCCATTCAGCGAGACCCTTTTGGGTCAGAAAAACTTCATACCAAGCGCCAAACATTACAGCGAGACCTTTCACTTCTGTGAGACCTCACCCAGTCGGTGAGACATCACAGCGAGAGCACCAAATTTTGATGAGACCTCCGTCCTTCAGCAGGACTTCTCCCCGATGCCGGCCATTTCGGCGAGACCACCATAGGTCAGCAAGACTTCATACCGAAGCCTTCATCTTTCGGTGAGCTCAGACCATTTCGGGGAGACCACCTTCGGTCGGTGAGACATTACACCGACGTTGATTCTTTCTCCGATTCCAACCCTGTGAACAATTGTCTGCGAGACATCCCAAGTAGAGAGATGGAAACTCAGAGCGACCGAAATGTCCTAGTAACCCTGATGCAAAAGTTAATCCATTTGGCCACTGTGAACACTTGAAAATAGACCCTTGCCTATTTGAGCCCATAGGTGAAAATCGGGCAATAGTATTCTGGTAGGATTGGTGTTCTACTTGTTGAGTTGGTGCTTATATCTTTGTATTGGGGATTCGTGTCTCCAGTAGGTTGGTGTCTACAAGTGCAACTTGGGATTGGTGTCTTCGGTGGGTTAGTTCCAACTTCATATTGTAATCCCCTTATTATGTTCCTACTTTGTGAGGATGGATTTGGATATTAGATCCAAGTAGCTATTCTCACCATGGTTTTCCCATCTTGGGTTTCCACATTTATCTAGTGTTCTCATGTGTAGATGTGTGTGCTTATGTTATTGTTTGATTATCAATATCTATTTTGATTAAAGTTTCATGATTAACATATGTGTTCAATTAAAGAGTTTTAAATTGATTTGATCTCCTGATTCACCTCCTGCCTCTTAGTAGAGTGTGTTCCCTATAGGAGGATGTACCAACATCTTGAGTTTGGTATCCAAGGCCATGATAATTTAGATTTACTTGGATTTGGATGGGTTCTAATATTCCTTTCTCATGGATTCCTAACCCTTTTTCTTGATGTTGCATAGTTTGAAAAATCCTTTTTATAATAGGATACTTGTTATTTTGAAAGAAAGAAATGAGTCAATTTTGAGGGGGGTATGACATAGAAGAAATTATAGGATTATGGAGGAAACCAGATTGGATGAATGTGGAAGAACCCATTTGATATGTGTGGGGCTCATAGGTAGCTTGGATAGGGGTGATGAGATATTATAGAGGATTAGGATCATGACATGGAAATGAGGGAATTATTTGATCTTGACTTGGGGAGGGATCATGTGAGGGAATGGATGGTATACCTTGCTCTTGATTAGAATATGTAAATGGATCATTATATGGGATGGAAGACATCTCTCTCTCTTGATATGTGAGAGGATCATGAGGAGGGGATGGGGGGACACTTTTCTCGTGCGATGCAATTATATCATGTGATCGTGTGGAAGGGATGCTTTGATCTTGATATAGAGGAAGGGGATCATTGGATGGGATGGAAGGGATATGTTGTTATTGATCTGGAAGGGGATCATTGGATAGGATGGAAGGGATATGTTGTTCTTATTTGGAATGGGATCACTGGATGGGATGGAAGGGATATGTTGTTCTTGACTTGAATGGGGTCATTGGATGGGATGGAAGGAATAATTTGATCTTGATTTAGAGAGGGATAATGAGATGGTATGGAAGGTTTGTTTGTCTCTTGATTTGGAGAGGGACCATGACACAAAAGGGGGTCATCTTGGATGTATTAAAAAAAGGATCATGATCAAAGATTAGATAATCAAAGATTAGATTATCAAAGATATCATGATCAAACATAGGATTATCATGGACATTTTTTTTGGATGGGATGCATGGTGGTGTTTGATCTAAGGTTTTGTGGTCATGGACATGATCTTTATTTAGGATAGGGTACGCATGTGGATTATTTGTATCAAGTTCTTGGCATGTTTAGATTTGTGTGGGGAGGAAGGTTGGATAGATTCTTCAACTTGGGTGGATAGATGGATGGGAGATGGAGGTGAATGCATGACATGGGAATATTGCTCAACTTTATTGGTGCTTGGGAAAATAGGCTCCTTTACTAATAGTGCTTCGATAGAATCATGAAAACCATAGGATGGAGTGAATTTTTAGGATTGGGGTGGTATGGATTGTTATAATATGGGTGGGATTTGAGGATAAATTTGGATGTGGGTTTGATTTCCCTTGTCAAAGGAAGGGATAGGATGAACAATATGAGGTGGATTAGGATTTTTTTGGAACTGGGGATGATGGAATTTTAGAACCAATACTAGGGAAGTATCCAAGCATGTTATCTTTTTCATTGTTGAAGTGGTGAGTGAGGATGAAATCAATAATTTGGTGGATGAGGATGATGTGGATGGTGAGGCTATGGGACTTGAGGGAAAATTTGGATTTGGGTTTGGTTTCCCTTGTCAAAGTAAGGTCTAGCATGGGTAATAGGATTTGGATTAAAATTTGGTGGAGTTAGGGATGATTGAATTTTTGCACCAATTCTAAGAAGGTTTCTAAGCATGGCCTCTTTATCATTATTGAAGTGATAGGTGAGTAAAAAATTAGTGAAGGCTTGGAGATTGGAAAATTGATGGGTAAATTCTTGGATATATGAGGAGGTGGTGGATGGGGAGAGCTCATCTTGGTCCACAAGAGTCACATTATCACCACAAGGATCATAATTAGGTTGGTCAACAAGGTTATCCTCCTCATCATCATCATCAATGTAATTTGGTTTGACCTTGAGTGTGATGTTTTGTCTTGTTGGGTTAGGATATGGTTTCATGAAGTTGGATTGGGTTGGAATGTGTGAGGGTGGATTAGAATAGATCAAGTTGGATGGAGGAGAGATTAGATGGTTAGACAACATGGAGGATTGATTAGAAGAGGAAAGTTTGGCATTGATTTTTGGTGAGGATGGAAATTAGGATGATGAATTAGAAATGGATTGGGGATTAGAGGAATAGGACTTAAGGATGAAAATGGGGAATTATATTAGATTTGGGATCAAATGTCAAGACCTTAAAATGATTTGATTTGATTAAGGATGATTCTCTATACTTAAGATATACTAACATTCTTAAGCAAGAGTTGATTAGATTTGATTTCTACTTAAGATAGGAAAATTTCTTAAGTAGGAATTAATTGGACTTGATGACTATATTTAAGATAGACTAATCTTCTTAAGCAAGTTTGGATTAAAGATGAAATAAACTTAAGGTCTTGATTTTTTATTGTGAAATTGGATTTTAAATAATGGTGGTGGATTAAGGATAGGATCCTTGGGTGAAGGTTTTTTTATGGTGATGAAAGTATATTGGGTATGAAGGAGACTAAGTCAACAAAATTTTGATGTTTAAATGTTGATTTTTGATTAAGGATGGGTATTGGATGTTTGATTGAGATAAATAGATGGATAATGGGCGGTTGGCTTTAGATGAGGGGTAGATGGATTATATTAATATTTGGTTGGAATGGTATTAGGTTGACAAGGGTATTGGGTTAAGATGATGATGAAGGAGGGGGATTAAGGATGATGGTGAAGGATGTGGATTAAGGATGATGATGGATAGAGGATATTAGGACCAAGATGAATGATGAAAGTGGATTAAGAAAGGAGGATTTTGATGTGGATTATGGAGGAATAAATTAATGGAGAATTATTAGGATAAGTATTAGAACCTTTATTAGATTACAAGAATTAACTTAAGATTAAGGTCCTAAATGCTAGATTAGGTATGGATTGGAGATAGATTGGGGTGATTAAAATATTTGGGATGATATGGATTAGATGATTGAGGATGATTAGGATTGAATTGGATAAGGTGGATTAGGTGGGTAGTAAGGATTAGGGAAACATGGAAAATTAGAAGGGATGATGAGAAGGGATGATTAGGATGAGATGATTAGGGTGATATGATTATGATGATTAGGAAGAATAGGGATGATTAGGGGATTGGATTACTTGATGATGATGAAGGATGTGGATTAAGGATGATAATGAAGGATGTGGATTAAGGATGATGATGGCTAGAGGATAATTAGGATAAAGATGAATGATAAAGTTGGATTAAGAATAGTGGATTTGATGTGGATTATTGGAGGATGGTTAGGATATGGACTAGGACCATGATTGGATTAAGAAAATGAATTAGGATTAGGGTCCTAAATGATGGATTAGAGATGGATGAGATTATTACCTAATATTTGGGATGCAGTGGATTAGATGATTATGTATGATTAGCACAAGAATAACTTTAGAAAGATTAAGGGGATTATTAAAATTATTATCAATGATTAGGATAAGGTGATTGGTATACAAATACATGATTAGAATAATTAAAGGGGATGATTTGAAAGATTATGGATGATTAGGATGAGAATGGGGATAAGGTGATTAAGATGATTAGGGATGACTAAGATAAGAGGATTAGGATGAGATGATTAGGATGATTAGGATGGAAAGGAGTGGTTAGGATGAGATGAGGGATGATTAGGAATGATTATGATGAGTAGGATGGAATGATGAGGGGATAGGTGGAGGATTAGAAAAATTAGGGGGATAATTACAATGAATAGGAATGATTAAGATAAAATATTGGGATGAAAATGAATGATTAGGACTTGTTGATTAGGAGGAATATGGATAATTAGGATTAGAAGAGATGATTAGGATGAAAAGGAATGATTGTGATGAAGATGGATGATTAGGATGGAAATGGATGGTTAGGCTTAGAAGGGATGATTAGGATGATTATGAAGGATGGTTAGAATGATTATGGGGGATTAGGATGGGATGATTAGGGTGAGATGATTATGATGATTCGGGATGATAAGGGATAATTATGATTATTATGAATGATTAGGATGAATAGGAATGGTTAGGTTGATGTGATTGGGATGAAAATGGATGATTAGGATGGAGTAATGAGGATGGGAATTTTGACTTGGACATGATGTGGATAGCTTGACTTGGAGGACACCTAGACTTGTTTGGTTTTTTGAGTATTTTGATGTTTTTGGGTCTTTTGATATTTTTGGATTTTTGAGTTTTCTATTTTTTTTGGATTTAATGATTGAGAATGGAAATTCATAATAAAATAATGCAAAAGGGAAAAATAATATGGCTTAATTTGGATGAGTGTCCCATTTTGGCTTCAAGTGGGGAAGATGATCTAAACATTCAAGAACATAAGACATATGAACAAGCCTAACTCAAGTGGCATTATCAATTCTTGTAGGAATAAGGAACCAAAAGAAGAGATGGCTAAAATGTCTCAACTAGGCTTTAGAAGCTTAACTATGGGTATCCTCTATATACCAAAAGGGTACATGAGGCCTAATCCATAGATGAAAGAGAATAATACCAAATATCCAAGAGGAGAGGGTAACCCAATCTCCACCTTCACTTCTCTAAGGTATAAATTTCTTAGAGGCTTAGCCTATATTGATAATATTCTACTTCCAAGAGGTGTGTCTTTTGATTTACCCCCGTTCTTTATACTCTATCGAAGCATGAGAGTTGAGGTTGCACCCTAGGCTGATGAAATCCTTAAGCAAACATTCTAAAAAATAAAATATCAAGTGGGATTATCAATCCTTGAAGGCACAAGGCACCACAAGAAGAGATGGCTAAAATATCTCAACTAGGCTTTAGAAGCTTAACTATGGGTATCCTCTATATACCACAAGGGTAGATGAGGCCTAATCCATAGATGAAAGAGAATACAACCAAATAGTTGAGAGGAGAGGGTAACCCAATATCCACCTTCACTTCTCTAAGGTATAAATTTATTAGAGGCTTAGCCTAGATTGATAATATTCTACTTCCAAGAGATGTGTCTTTTGATTCACCCCCACTCTTTATACTCTTTCAAAGCACGGGAGTTGAGGTCATGCCCTAGGGTGATGAAATCCTTAAGAAATCATTCTAAAAAATAAAATAAGATCACTTATTTTGATCCTCAAGATCACACTAGGGTTCAAGATGAGAGCATATGTGAGTCTTAGGGACTAAAAGAAACTTGTTTATTTTAAAACCCAAATCCAAATATGAAAGTTAAATTTTAAGCCCAATTTTGAATGTGAAGAAGACACCAAATAAAGTTGTCTAAATAAAAAATGGATTACAAAAATGGATTTCTTATGATTTTTTGATAAAATTTCAAAAGAAATTTCTGAAAAATGATTTCGTATGAAGTTATGAGAATTTGAAGTTTGAAAAGAAGGTTTGAGTTTGACTGAGTGCACTTGATTTTTGGAGAAGAATCTAAAAAATAAACTTGCATCATAGTGAAGAGCTCGTAACCAGATTTCCAACACCTTTTGAATTTTTATGGATAAAACTTTAGATAACTCTTAACTAAAAAAGTAAAATAGCTCCTAATAAATGCAAATAAAATAACTATTTAAGTAAATAAAATAAATAATTTTATTTTTGTGGATAAAAGGCATATAGCTTGAAATAGAAATAAAATAAAATCATTCTTAAGTAATTCTAAACTAAAATAATTTGTTAAGTAAATAAAATAAAATAATTCTTAATAAATATAAATAAAATAATTCTAAAGTAGTGGGTGGCAGGGAGGGCACCACTCCATCACCTGTATGCTTGCATGGAGTGGTCAGGTGATAGTCTACCGGGGATTGGGATCAAGCTGGCACCACGGTTCATGTGGCTTAGGGAATTCTCTAGAACAGGCAATAATAATAATTGCCCGCTGACATAGGGTGTAGTGCATCGTCCTTCTCTGAATGTTTCCCAGCCTATTCATGTTTATTGTCAAGCATGCAATGATGGTTTTCATTGTAGTTGGTGGTGGTTACATTCCCTAAGTGGAGTGGAGGTTTCTGCATTCACATTTTGTATGCTTTGCTTCCCATCTGGCCATGAGTAGGTTTATTTTGTTGGTTTTGGTGAAGGAATTAGAGATGGGTGGTATGGTCACTCTAGTGCAACTAAAGAGTTCAAAGCGTCAAATGGCCTTCGAAGGCCAGGTTACCTCTCTTCAGTTGCAAAGAATCATTAGGCATTTGAATTATCTCACTTTTTTGCGATTAAATGTATTGCTAGGAAAGGTTTTATGGAGAATGCAAAAGGGTATCGTCTGGATTTTGATATTTCTTCCTGAGTTTTGGCTGGTTTACATGACATTGGTGTTCCTAAACCAAAATCGAGGGTAATTATGAGGAGGCTTTTTCGAAAGGACATGTTGGTGGGTTTGGATAGAGCTTTGGCTATCACCTCCTTGGGAAAAGGCATACCCCGCCCTCATGATTTGGCTCTTCTGAATGACCTAGAGGTGCTGGTGAGGTTCTTTCAATTTCTCTTGGATGTCAATGGTCTGGAATTAATGGAGCATAGGCATCTAGTGACTGTAGGGGTTGAATTTCTCAGGAAGAAATTCTGCTTGATTCTAGTTGCAGACTTGACCTAGAAAAGAGAGTTTTGTGTGTTTGCTCAACAAAATGTGTGGTAAATGGGGATTGGGAGGTTGATGGAGTCTTTGTCGAAGTATAGGGTATGCACCTGGTTGTCTATTAAATCGTAGCCTTCTCTGTGGTAAGGGTCTCTATAAATTTGTTGTCAATTTTTTGTCTCTACCAACATGATGAATTCAGTGGGTGGTATGGTTTTTTGTCTTGGTTGTGTATAGGGGTGGTATTATGGTAATCTCAATTTGGGAATGTAATGGGATTGTAGGAAGTTTTTGTTGGTGGCCCAAGAAGGGCTTGAACTCTATATCTCTGAATTTTGAAATTAATATAATCCATCTCTCTTACTTATCAAAAAATAATAATAATTCTAAAGTAAAATAACTCTTTAAAAAAATAAAATAATTATAAAATAATATTAAGCAAATAAAGTAAATTTAAAATATCTCTCAATTGCATAAATAAAATAAAATATTTTTTCTAAATATAATTCTTCAAATAAGAATACAAATAAAAATAAAATAAAATAAAATTTAGATAGTTTTAAAATAAAATAAATTTTAAATAAATATACTAAGTCATTATCAATATTTTTAATTCTTTAAAATAAATATATATTATGTTATTTATAATAGTTTATTAACTAATAGGCTATATAGTGTGGGCATTGTCCACCAGAATTTAGTATTTTTCATGCTTGAGAAATTGAAACATTCCTTGCATCATGTCTAAAAACAAAATTCGACACTGCTGCTTTTTATCTCAAGGGACACTTTGCCACTCTTAATATTCCACTTCATATTTTTGGAGGTCTCTAGTATGATTCATTGCTACCTGAAATGATGAGCCAAGATATTCCAAAAGAATCCCATCAAAATTGGTGCAACCATGGGTGCATGCTTAGTAAGGATTATCTTCCACCCAGATAGTTGTCTCACACTGAAAAAGCCAACTTTTAGGCATTTGAAACATTCCTCACCACGTGCCTATTTTTTTCTTAGGCATAACTAATATTTTTCGCTTAATTGATACAACTACTACATCTTCAATTACAATTTATTTTGGAGAACTTGATAGACTAATCATGCTATTGCTATTTTTGTCAGGGAAATAAAATTGTAGAAGAAATTAAAAAATAAGCATGAGAAATTAGAATATTTTTTCAAATTTTACAAAATAAAGCTTCATATTGCCATGTTATCAAATTTAGTATCATGTAACAAATGGATAAGACTAAGAGAGCTTGATAATTTAATTAACAAGGAGAAGATTACTCTAAAATAGGATAAGGTGATGCACTTAAAAACTATAGATAATATTGCAAAAGAAATTGAAGTCATGTAACAATACTTGCAATAGGTTATTATTGTTAAAGATCATATCTCATAATAAAATTATAGTTGTGCTATGTACGTGTCATCAACTTGTCAATACAGAGTAGTAGACGTGTCTAGTCTTCTCTAGCCTATTATAAATAGCCACAGTTTGTTGTCAGTCATATTTAATTTGGTGTCAAATTACTTAGCAAAATTATAACATGACCATTGAGGTTATTGTATCCATTTATACATATCATCGAATGAGTAAAAGTATTGAGTGAGTTCATATGTAGTTCCATTCTCTATGTTTCTACTGCTATTATATTTTTGATTTGGTATCAAAGCATTTATGTTATGTCTTATTGGTGTATACTTTTTTTATATACACATCCCTAGTCATTGCAATTTGTAGTAAGGAATAACAAGAAGCAGTGGGAGGGTGGTTATGTCCAAGTTTTTGAGTTAGCAAGCGAGAATAAAACTCACAGAGTATCATAAGATTGAAAAAGACTCTAAAACGCTTTAAATTGCTATGTGAGCCGAAGAAAGCTTGGGTTCTATTTTGGGAATTTAGACTATGACGTGTGAGTTAGGATATTTTGAAAAGTATTTAGGTATAACAAAGGATCATGCATTAAGAATGGGAATCACTCAAGAGTTCGGTGGGAATCTTAGAGGATGGTTGTTGGACTGCATAACAAGCTATGGTACTATAGAGATGGATAGAGCTCAAGTCCACAAGTTTGAGTTGAGATGGTTTTGTTGCTATGAATTTTGGGTATTTGGTGTCTATGGTGTGTTGAGTCTTTTCAGAGTCTTCTTGGGAAAGTTCTTGAAGAACAATCTAAGGGACTTGGTAATAGTGTTGAAAAAATGGGGCCTAGATTGGAAAGTATGAGTAGGTGCATGCATGATTTGGAATTAGAGGTCAATCCATGAGGAACTATAAGAAGGTATTTCTAGAAATTGGTAGCCACATTGATGGAGTTGTTGGTCCTATGGTGACTGTGCTAAGGGTTTTTAACATCGTTCATGTCTTAGAGAATTGATTGTTATCCAATCCATGGTTGGACATATGGGGCTACTTGAATGTGGTTAATTAGGTAGAGGAGGCACTTACCTTACTTTGAAAAGGCCAAAATGATGAAGATAGGGAGGGATGCAGTAGAGAATAGTTAGTTGCTCAATAGTCTAAGGTGCTTGTGGATAAAATAAACTATACCTCATTGGGGTTATGAGACATACATGTGAGTATTGATGTACAATAGTTCAAGGGAGATCCAAAATCTAAAAATTCAATTTCATACCTTTACAAGGGTGATCAGACACTTCATGTGAAAATACTATCAACAATGTTGAGAACTTGGATGATAGCTTAGAGATGACTATACCTATAGTTTGGTAGCATCTTGAAGATGTCTTATTGGTCTAAGAACTATATTCATAGAACAAATTCTACATAATGTATTTTCTATTGTTCTTTTTTATGTTGCTAGTTAGTATAATTCCCCGTTTGTACTATGTAGATACATGTTAAGCATCCATCAAAATTTAATTATTTGTTAAGGGGGAGTGTTAGATATCATAAGATAGTTATAGTTGTGTTACATATGTGTCACCAAAATGTCAATAAAGAGTAGTAGACGTGTCTAGTCTTCTCTAGCCTGTCATCAATAGCAACAGTTTTTTTCTAGTCATATTTAATTTGGTATCAAATTCCTTAGTAGAATTATAGCATGAATATTGAGGTTTTTGTATCTATTTACATGTATCATCTAATGAATAAAAGTATTGAATGAGTTCATCTACAATTCCATTCTCTATGTTTCTACTGTTGTTATATTTCTAATTACTATTATGAACAAGATGAGTGAAAGCTTGGATGTGGTGACTTGGGAATCTAATTGAACAGATATGGTGCTACCTCTCAACACCTACAACTACAAATTTTGGAACCACTTATATGATGAAAATGTGTACAACATAAAAATATGTTAACTAAGTGCACTAAGGAACATAACTATTTTGGGTCCAATGAATTACTGACAACAATACCTTTGGATATTCCCTACATATGAAGTTTTGCTTGTTTCAAAGACCAAACGATGGTGGGTGGGCAACAAAGGCTTTAATTTTAATGGGAAAGGCCAAATGCATGTTGGGGTTAATGAAAAATATTTTTTTAAACAAATAGCTATACAAATTTTGTATTTTTCACGCGTGTTCTCAATGTCGAGGATTATGTATGAGTATTTCCAAAGGAATTCATTCTCTCTTGGTAGAGTTCATACTTGGGGCCCCTTAATTAATCACATTGAATCCTATTTATCCCTAAAATCCTTGATTCATTCATTTGTTCTTCACGAGAGTGAGTAAAAATAATTTTTAGCATAGTAGCTTTTGTTTTACGAACCTTTAATGTTTCAAGTTTAACTTCTTAACTAGTGTTATGGATGCTTGAAAAGAGTAAGAAAGTTGATATTAAAAATAAGTGATAAAACATAATTACATGTACATAGATTTATAAAAATAAAATAAAACATATCCTTCTAAATTTAGAGGCTTAACAAAACTACAATGGGATTCCACATACAATAAATTTGTAAAATTAGAAACTTAGTAAATTAGTATATATATTTTAAAGGATCAATTTTGAAGGAGCAAAGAGTCTCATGAAGCAAAAAAAGAAAATGCTACTGGATTAATTAGAATCTTTTCCTCAATAATAGCAGCCCCTACTTTTTAGCTCAAAAACTTAATCTCGTGCAAAAGAGGTGGGGCTAAAAATTGCCCCACCAGCTTAAGTTTTTTTTGTCACTTGTCAATCATATGAAATTTTAAAATTCTCACCAATTTTATTATTTTTATTATTTTACATTTATTTAAGTTGATGAATTGAATATGCAAAATAATAAATATAGGAGCTTAAACTATGAAACAAAATTCATGGGACCACCCACTTTAAAATAATCCTAAAAATCTAGCACCAATGAATTTTTTTAGGAAGCCCCCCTCCATGGGACCCCACCCTAAGAGCCCTTACTTTGCTTTTAGGATGAGATGGAAGTTTCCTTCAATATAATAGTGTTTTTTCCACATGTATGCATCTATAATTTCTAACATTAGTTGTTATTAAAAAGTTAGATAAATTTTTTTAGCATTAACCGTTGTTAAAAAATAATGAGATGATCAATTTTTTAAAACTTATTTGTTTAAGACTTTAAACCTCTCCAACTAGTATAAAAACTATGAGACCATCTACATGTAAAATATTACAAAATTCAACACTTGTTAAAATATTTAAAAAAAACACCTACTAAATTCAACTATATTCCTCCTATCAAATTTATAAGACATTCTATATATAAATTACAATAACCTAACCATTACATCTTTTTAAATGCAAATGCTAATTTATTTATATGAAATATTTTATTCTTCTAAAGTGACTTATCGTGCATTTTAGATGTGATGGGGGAGGTGTGAGATCCTCGTGTTAACTAGTCTCACTTTATACAACATCCTTAATTTGTGTTTCCATTTTTAAAACTTTTTATTACTATCTGTTTTATCACCAAACCAAAACGGAGTTACTCGAAAACGGAGCCTCAAGTTAAACCAAAAAGTAGTTTTTTAATAGTTACTGGAACCATAAAATTTACCACCTGCACATCAATGGCTATTCCCACTTAAACCCTAGGAAACTTAGAAGCGCAAAAATATTACAGTCCTGAGTTCCAGCTATGCTGTATTGTTTTGCGTGAAGTAAATATTTAAAGAAATACTGCCGCTTGGGCTCTCAGAGCGACAGAGGAGGGGACAATACAGAACGATATCAAAACAAGAACAGCAAAGAAAGTAAAAATAGAACAGTGATATAGATTAGAAAATAGAGATAAGAAATGCACACAGTTATTTAATGTGGTTCACTATTAAATGATTACATCCATAAAGGAAAGCAGGTCAATCTGTTTTTATTGATTAACAACAAACTTAATTACAGCATTTTTCATCATCTCAAAAAAATAAATAAAATGAATTATCTTCGATTCTTCAAGCAAGTGAAGAGGCATGGTAAGAGGAAAACGAAATGGTAGTGATGGTTGGAATTCATTTTCTTTTGATTTATTTTCAGTCTTATTGTAAGACCAACAATTCTTTTTAATGTGGCATTCCTTGCCACAAAACCAACAACCTGAATTTCTATCTCAAGATTTGGATATGTTTTTGGATTTAGATATTTTGTTATTATTTTTCCCTCGTCCTTGGATCTCCCACTATTGTTGGTAATCAGAGCATCTCTCGATGAGATATTTGAATTTTTATCTTGTAACCTCATCAAAAACCAAAATACTCCCCTTCTTTCCAAATACCCTAACAGCCATAACAACTCCTTCCCAGCTATCCGATAAAGAACATAACAGCAATATAGCTTTTATTTCATCTTCTAAATTGGTACTAATGGAAGTTAATTGACTGATTAATGTATTGAATCCATTCAAGTGGGATGATACTGGATTACCTTCCTTCATCTTTAGGATGTACAACTTCTTCATAAAATAAACTTTGTTTGAAGCTGAAGCCATCTCATATATATCAGATAATTTGTCTCACAGACCCTTCATTGTCATCTCCATGGCAACATAAAATATTGCTTGAAAGAGAGAGGATAATAGTTACCTTTGCTTTTTTGTTCAGTCTATTCCAATCCTCCTCAGTCATAGTAACAGGTTTGTTGGACTTTTCCCCTAACATAAGTGCGAGGTCTTTTTGAATCAGCAGTGTTTCCATTTGCAATTTCCACATGCCAAAGTTTTGGCCCGAAAACTTTTCAATCTTGCAATCCTCCATCTTTCCTCAACTCAGCTCTGATACCCTTGTTGAGTTAATCATATAACAAGAACATTGAAAAAAGTAAAAACAGAACAGTAATATAGATTGTAAAATAGAGACAAGAAATCTACAGTTATTTAACATGGTTCACCATTAAATAGCTACATTCACAAAAGAAAGCAGATCACTCTGTTTTTATTAATTAACAACAAACTTAATTACATCATTCTCATCATCCCAAAAAAATTTTAAAAAAAATTAAACTTGAAAAGAGAAAAATTGGACTTCACTTCCAACACAGATCACTGAATAATCAACCTCTCTATTTTACCTCCCCTTTCATTATGGAAAACTACTACAATGCTTACAAATTTGATTGGATGTTGCAAACATTCAGAAATTTAAATCTGCACGCCTCTTTATAAGGCCATTATGCACAACAGAAAAGGTAATCAATGACAACATGGATTTCTGAGGTTAAAGCCCTCAAAAATATGTATAAATGAAAATCCTTTTAAAAATAAGCAAATTTCTGAAATCTTTCCTGCGTCTCCCATTCCTGATGTTAACTCGAGCTTTACTTCTCTGCATATAACCTTATTTGTGCGCAGCCTTCGATCCACCCATGAAATATGATTGGAAGTTAATGTAAGGCAGAACGATCATGAAAATTCAGCAGTTTGTCGGCTTTAGAGGAGGAGGGAGGACAGATATATATAAACAAAATGGGTGAGGAGTGTATTGAGGAATGAGTTTTAAACAAATAGCCTACTGTATTTACACTATTTACACGTGAAGTTAATATAATATAATATAAAATATTAATAATTGTAAGTATATTATAATTATTTTTAAGAGACATATAATATATTTAAATTAAGCTCACCTTCCCGAGTCATTACCTTCACCAGTAAAGCACCGTATATATGTTTTATAATTGTGAGTGGGCATTGGAAGGATTTTGTCAGAAAAAGGTAAAAAATTCCAAAATCCACATCAACAAAGTGGATTTACTAAATATGGAGGGACAGCCTTTGTAGCCAAATGTGAAGTCCTTTTGTTCTAAACAGGAAATCATCTTTCTTTGCTGATTCAGAATGTCATTGTTAAACATATAAGGACCACCTCAGGCCACTAAATGGTTGACATCTGTAGTTGAAGATATTTTTTTTAAAACATTTGATGAAGTTGTGATTTGCATGTCCAACAAACAAAATGATGCTAATTAAAATACTACTCTAACGTCATCATTAAAGAAGACAAATGTCAATTTCTAACGGGATGGGCTTTATTTGTAGGAGAATCAAAAGTAGAAGATTTGTGAATAGTCCAAACCTAGGGTCATAAGCAGGTAAATAGATATATGATACGTGGTAAGAAAATCTATAGATGAGTTAATGTTCAATTTTTTTAAAATTAAATTATTAATTAATGTTAAAAATTGTAGATATATGATATGTGGTAAGAAAATCGAAGTTAATTTTCAATCCCATCTCAAAAGCATTTACTAGAAATTGAGAGTAAAAAAATAGGGACACATGTTTTTAAAATTAAGATTTCAATTTATCTTTTGATAGATATTTCTTCCTTCGATAGGACATTCCCTTCATAAAATAGATCCTAAAGCCTCCTTCATGGGACCACATCCTTATCTACATCAATAATGTTTTTGACTAAGAAAAAGATATTTGACATATTTAATGATAATGTAATGTGAAAGTATTTTTTCTGTAAATTTCAAGAAATGAATAAAAAGTGTAGCTACATATTATTAACTCACGCCAACTCCACCTTTATAAAAATTTCACCGTCACAAATATCTTTGATCTCTCATCCATAAAGAATTTAGTGCCTATGTAGTGACTCACATTGTTTGTAATAATCCAAACTCCTTTCTGTGACAATTACTTCTCGAGTACAATATACAATCATTTACCTCAAATATTTACCACTAATTTTATACCACACGACCAACTTCACTTTCAAGTAAATACCTTTTATAAATCAATTTATTTATATGCAACTATTGTTGTCCTTGTCTTATGCATTAATAATTAGTTCTTCCCTACAAGTATTTTTAATTAGACATAAATATATTTCTTTTTGTTTAGTTAAATAGAATAATTGTTAATCAAAGTATACTTTAAGAACTAGCCCACATAGCTGGTATTGGCATGGTGTGTTGGTTTATAGGTGGCATTGTTGTAGCTCCAATCAAAAGCGTTTACCCCTTGAATAAAACAAATGAATTGGGCCACATAAAATTTTATAAAAATCTTAGAAAATCTTCTATGTAGAAACACAATATTCTTAGCATTATTTTGAAGCTGATCATAAGTGATAAAGAGGGTGGCTATTTTATATTAAATATAAATTTAAAAATAAATTATGGGTGATTGGGAAACCAAAATTCATTATTATTTTTAATCAATTTGACAAATGTTGACTTGAATTTTTCATAAAATATTAATTAAGGTGGAAGAAGAAGACTAAATTTTTGATAATTTTAAATTAAGATGAATAATGAATAAAAGCTAGATTTTTAATAATTGTATAATTGAGGTTGCAAATTAAAGCTAAATTTTCTATAATTTTTTAATTGAGATGAATTGTGGTTGAATTGCTGTAAATTTTAATTGAGGTGGTAGATTTAACCTAAATTTCAATAAATTTGTAATTGAGTAGGTGAATTAAAACTTTAAATAATATAAATTTATAACCGTGGTTGTGAATTAAAACCTAAATTAATATGGATTTATCAATTAAATGGAAAATTATTAAAAATAAAAATATGTGTACATACCTTACATAACATTTGTATCATATTTTGTATGAATAGAAAACCTTTCTCATCATTAATATTTTTATTTAATTTATCCATACTTTGAATTGAAAGATGACCAATTTCATCAATAAAATTTTCATTTATTTCACCAATGAAAAGACAACCTTCGTTATCATTAACATTTTCATTTAATTTAGTTTAGAAAAGATAAGTGTCATCATTAATAATATTTTTATTTAATTAAAAAAAAAATGGAAATATCACATAGGTGGCTTTTAATATATGCACATATATGATATAGGCTCATATAAGTAATTATTGAATCATACGAAGTTGGTTACACAAGTTCTAGTTTTACTTTTTTTTGGTAGCATTACAATGATAGTTATCTCATGGCTACTCAAAGAAATATAAGGGTCTTTCTAACCCCTAATATGTGGGAGTTTTAGGATGTAGAGAGAATTAATTTAGTGAAATTAAGGAATATGTTTTTCTATCCATTCTTATGCAATAGAAACTACTATAAGGGTGGCTATTGTTGAGGATATATTTTAAGCATTTTTTCAAAAGAATCTTTCTAGTAACATTATCTACTTTTATCTATGTAACATCATGAGCATTGTTTAAGATATAGGATTTTCCAAGTTCATAGATAATATATATGTTTATGATGCACCTTCTCTTGATGATAAACTTAATGTTTTTCCAGAAGATTATGATCTAGAGATAATGAGTTGTGGGACTTTGGTGGCTACTTTATAATGGAATTAGTTCAAAATTTATCTATTATAACTTGTGTCCTTTAGAGTACTATGGATGAAGGAGAGTCTATTCAAAAGACGGAGCGATACTGTGGGAGACTGGCTCGTCAGGTGCCCGCGGCCTGTGAGGCCTGGCCTGCATGCCTGTTTCCTCTGTTGCATGTGTGTTCTTCCTTTTGGATAGGTGGAGTTAAGGTGCTTTCTGGAGTGGGGGGTGTTAGTTGTATTCAGGGGGGTGTCTTTCTTTATTTAATTATTTTCTTTTTGTTCTTTGGCTGTGCAAGGCTCTGTTTCAGGTTGTGGTGCCTGTTCGGGGCTCTTCAACAAGCCTTCTGATGCATGTGGTTCTATTAGGGAGGCAGCGAATCATGGATTCCTGTTTGCTGTTGTTTTTTGGGGTCGTCGGGGTTTGAAGTGTTTGGGCTCTTGTGTGGGGTGGGGTTTGGCTAAGGTTGTCTGGAGTGGAGATCATGGACTTGCAGGGTGGTTTAGAGGAGGTGAAAAAAGATGATTTTATGACGGAGGTTGGGGATGGGGTTTTCAACCCCTCTTCTTCGCACGAGGGTTTGTCCAGGATCAATGGTTTTAAAGTGCAAAAGGTAAATGGTTCTTTGGAGAGGGCTCAAGCCAGCCTAGTGGTGGTTATTCAGAAGGAGGCGGTTGTAGAAGATCTAGAATATTTTAGTAAGCATGTTCTAATCTGTAAGTTTCTGGGAATGCGGGTCTCTTTACCTTTCCTCAAACCTTGGATTTGGAAGACTTGGAATCCAGAGGGGGATTTTGAGATTCTGCTTGTTGCAAATAACTTCTTCCTGGTGGATTTCTCATGCATTTCAGATAGAAATAGAGGTTTTGAGGGTGGCCCATACTTCTACAATCAAGTCGACTTGTTCATTAAACCATAGCATGCAGGTTTCATTTCAGCGGAGGAGTTGCCGACCAAGGTCCCAGTGTGGGTTCGTCTACCTTGACTGCCACTTGAATGTTGGAGGAGTGATATTCTACAATCTATTGCAATGGCATTGGGTAAGCCGATTGTTCCCTCTCAGCAAACATTAGAGAAGATCTTTTCCTATGCTTGTGTTTATATGGAGATTGATTTGAGTCAGCCTTTGCCCGATTCTATTGATTTGGCAGTGGGATCTAGTTCATGGACACAACCCTTGGATTATGAAACCCTGCCATTTAGATGTTGGTTATGCCGTGAGTATGGTCATCTTCAGAGAAGGTGTCCATGTGCTTCTCGTGTGGGTAACTTAAGGAATGGGAAGGATTCTTCAAGCTTAGGATCTGAGAAGGGAAAAGGACCCATGCAGGGGGTGACTCCAGATAATGATGGGTTTGTACCTGTTAGGACACGAAATAAAGGTCGAGGGATGAAGAGGACTTTTCAGGACCACCAGGAGGAGGGGGTTTTCAATAAGTTTGAGGTGCTAAATTATTTAATTCATGAGGGGTCTCTCCTAACATGCATGTGGAAGCTAACCCAGTTACTTCTCACAATCCAGAGCCTATGGCTCTTATGTCTTCGGCCTCTAACCCTTCAACGACTCTTAGGGAAGTAAAAGATTCTTCTTTTCTTTCCCCTGAAGCGGGGCTTGGGGATTTGTGTGTGGGGGCTGGTACTTCTTTGGTCTCTGTTGATGTTGGAGTGGGCTCAGTTGGAGGTTCGGGTTCTGGAAGCTCTGCAAAGAGTAAAGCTTTTGCTTCTTCTCATATTTTGGGTGTGCATCAAAAGTCCCTAAAAATGTGTACTCTTGAAAAGTCCCAAAAGGTGGGTAGGAAGAAAGATCAAGAAAAAGTTAAGATGGCTGGTGAGACGTTGGTTGAATCTGGGTCAATGAAGACCTTGGATACTCACTTTTCCCAACCTTCGCGATGATTGTGCTTTCATGGAATGTGAGGGGTATGAATAGCATCCCTAGACAAAAGGCTATTTGGGATTTGGTTTGGGCTCATTCTCCGGATTTGGTTTTTCTCCAAGAAACGAAGTTATCTGTTGATAGTATGATGCAAAGTGCTTCTAAAATTTGGAATAAAGGTCTTTGTCAGTGTGTGGGGGCATTGGGGAGCTCTGGAGGTCTTTCCTACTTCTAGTATCCTTGGTGAATCTCTCCTATTTGGTGATTTTCTAGTAGATTCTCCATCTCTCTTGTTGCGGTAAGTTGGGAGATAGGGGAAAGAGTTTTTCTATCCAATTTCTATGCTCTGTCGGATGTTCTTGGTAAGAGTCTTTTATGGTCTCATATAAATTTTCTGAGATCTTTGGACCCCTTTTTACCTTGGATCATGTTAGGTGACTTTAATGCAATTGTCTCTCTTGAGGAGAAGAGGGGGTGTGCCTCGTTTGGATGCATCCTCTGATCTTTTGAGGGAGAACCTGGCCTGAATTTGGCTTGTGGATATCAAACCCTTAAATGGCATGTTTACCTGGAATAACAAGAGACTTAGGGAAGAAGTTATTTCTGAAAGATTGGATAGGTTCCTAGTATCCAGTTTCTGGGTTAGTGACAAGTGGCTAATAAGCTCTGAAATCTTGGATTGGCGAGGATCAGATCACTGGCCGATCAAGTTCTCTACTCGCTTGGCTGGTGGTTCTAAGAAGCAGACTTAAAATTCCAGATTATGTGGCTTAGGGAGGAGGGTCTTTTTGACTTAGTGTCTAATTGGTGGGTTGAAGGTCGACCAACTTTTGGGACCGCTATGTACACTTTTATAAAGAGGCTTCAATATGTGAAGTATAAACTAAAGCTTTGGAATAAGCATCAATTTGGCAATGTGTTTCAACAGAAAAGGGCTGCCCAAGAGCATCTAGATTCTATCACCAGGCAGATCAGGGAGCATGGGTTTGATGTTGCTTTAAGCAGTTTAGAGGATGAAGCAGTCAAAGTACTTGAGGAATGGGAGCTTCGTGAGGAAATTTTTTGGAAGCAGAAGGCTCGTATTGATTGGCTTCAGGAAGGGGATAAGAATACCTCCTTCCATAACTAGGTAAAGGCTAGAAGACAGGGTAATACTATCTCTTCTCTCTATTCTTCTGAGGGATCCGTTCTTTCTTCCTCTTTGGAAATTTCTAATGAGGTAGTTCGTTTCTTCTCTAATCTTTTTTCTGAAGATACCCTACTGGCCATTGAGGAGGAAGACTCTATCCTAGCTTGTATCCCTCCTTTGGTGACAATGGATATTAATGCCTCTCTTCTCCAGCCGATTTCTCTGAAGGAGTTAGAGGATGTGGTGTTTCAGCTAAAAAAGGGGAAGGCTCCTAGTCCTGATGGGTTCCCAGTCGAGTTCTATCAGGAATTTTGGGAAGTGATCAAGCTTGACTTACTGGAGGTTGTGCAAGAATCTCTAAGGAATAAGCAAATACTGAGAGCTATGAACGCCACTTTTCTTACCCTCATCCCAAAGCGTGAGGGTGTCAATTCTTTAGATCTCTTTCAACCAATTGCTTTGTGTAATGTGGTGTATAAAATCATCACAAAACTAATTGTTGAGCGCTTGAAGCCTTGGTTGGATAAGCTAATCTCGGAGGAACAAGGGGGATTTGTAGCGGGTAGACAGATTCTTGACGAAGTTGTGATTGCAGTGGAGGCTATTCATTCTATAGCCTCTTTAAGGGAGAAGGCTATGTTTATAAAATTAGACATGTGAAAGGCCTATGATAGGGTCAATTGGGGCTTTCTGATCAAAATTCTTGGAGCCTTTGGGTTCAGCAGTGAGTGGATCAATTAGGTCATGTGTGTTGATGGTGTTTTTATGCACTTCTCAACACAGGTAGAGCATAGGTGCACTACCTCTCTTGAAAGATAATCTCCCACAATCGAATTGTAGAACACTATCCCAAGGTCTCTCGGATGTCAAGTCATGACAGTGCTTAGATACCTCAGTAGTTTGATGTGATTTGCTGGAATCACAAGGCAGTCTTACAGAAAATACAAAGTGTGGATACAAAGCATGGAAGTTGGATCTAGAAATAGAGTTCTTGGGATAAAATCTATTATGAGTTGGTTGTAGGTTCAAACAGCAATCTTAAACTCCATTTAGTGGTTGGATTTGGCTTTACAATGTGCAATGAACCTTAGCATAGGCCAGTTACTAAAAAAGAAGGGAAAAGGGTGAAGGAGAGGAAAAGTTCCTAAGTCTGAAGCTTGCTATGAATAGTGACAATGGAGTTTCTGCAATGGACAATTTCTTTAAACAATATCCCACTTAACCAGGGATTTCACAGTATCATGGAAATTGTGTTATCTTCTAAGGGCTGCAAATATTTCATCCTTCATCCACCACATACATGCATGAATAAAAGATAAATGTTTGGGACAGCTTTAAAATCCAGTCCAGGCTAACTTTGCACAGCTATCTACCATCAGCAAACAACAAAAAGTATGGACTAAAGAATCATCAACAAAGCAGGAATTTTCACAATCACCCAACAGCATTCCTAAAATTTATCCAAAGAAAGAAAACAGCTAACTAAACAGCAATAAGATCTAAGTCAAACTTCTAACATTGGAAAATGAATCAAATAACATTAGAGAAATCAAGAAAATACACCAAGTCAATGCCTTTTCTTATAAATTTCAGCAGCATGCCTTTACAACAACTCAACTCTCCCTTTTGCAAATGAGAGGAGTGCCCTATTTATAGTTTCCAAAAAGCTAAATGAATGGCCTAGATTCATTCTCATTATGTGGCCAAGATTCATTACAAAATAGGGTTTCACCTACCCCAAATAGATTTCAATTAAAAAATACATTTATGTCTCTTCCCTATTTTGTCCTCTTGTGGATGACACTATAGCTCTTTTGTCCTATAGCTGATTATTGTTTCCTTTGCTATAGCTACTCTTTAGGGAGGTCTTCTTCTTTGGTTGGGCTATCCTTTCGCTCCTCGGAAGCTGCGTGTTCTATGTACTTGAGGATGACGGCCTGGAGCTTGTCGATTTCAAGGATTTCACATTGCAATGCCTGGTAGCTCCACTCCTTGGCGTTCTCTTCCAGCCTTTTCCAATCTCCATCATACTTCGAGCCTTGGTCTCTGAACAGTTCTGATTGGTCGAAGGCGCGGGCAGCAAAATTCAGGAACTCCGTTGTGATTTCTCTGGCTGTCTCGTCCTTCATTTTCTCTTGGAAGTATGGTTTGATCTTTTCTGGATCCATTTGCATAGTGGGCATATCATAGCCCATCATCAGCTTGAGATACTCGGCGCACTCTGCCCAGATTTCTTTGATCCACTCAATATCTGGATCCACTCTGCCCAGGATCTACTCCAACCTCTCCTTCTGGTTATCAAGGTCTCTGTGCCACACATCCACTATCCAATGATCTTCCTTTTTCAGCTCTAGCTTCTCCTCCCACGTGTTCTCAGGCATCTAAAGGATGGCTTCAATTCTCGGGAGGGTGGAGTCGTAGGTGGCGGGAAAATTGGTGCAGAGTCTCTTTGTGCCCTCCAGAGATTGCATCAAGTCTAAGAACTTGGTTGTCCGCACAGCCCTGTTGATTCCCATGTTTCCGACGTATGTGACTTGTCGGAACCAATCCTCAGTGGTTTTCTCCAAGTTCTTCCTTCTCTCCATCTTGTCGATCTGTTCTTTGGAGAGCAACTGCGGTGCGACTGCGGAGGTGGTGGGCAGGTCATCCACTGAGGACCATTGTTGTATGTAGTCTGTTAGGGCAACAACCTGTGCTTTGAGTTCATCCTTGGAGACCTTGTCCTGCTTTATCAGGTGCACCACCGTGGCCACCGATTCCTCCAGGTGCTCGACCTTTTGCTCTCTAGTTGCCGTCCCCAAGTCAATGGTGGAGATATTATAAGTCACCCCTGTTTGGCCAACTGTAGGTGTTGCAATCTACGCTGCTCGGGAACCAGAAGCATCCATTGTTATTCTGGACCGGACCTTGGGCTTCTTTTCCCTTTTCATTGTGATCTGGAATTGAGCCAGGATGGCTTCCAATCTTGCCCTTGGGTCCATCAGTACAAGGGTCATCTTCTCTAGTTGCCTTTCCAACCATTCAAGCACGACAGGCTTATCCTTGGGTGAATCACGGCTGCCCTCACCCTTCTCAGTTAAATGCAATACCTTTGCCTCTTTCTCCTTTTGGGGTTCTCCTTTCTTTTGGGTAGCGTCCTCTTCTTCGTCGGAGTCGTGAACGAATACGAGGCGCTTGACAAGCAGCCCGGCTAATGGTTGTCGGATGGGACTCTCTTCTTTCGCTGCCTCTTCTTCTCCCTTCCCTTCAGTAGTCCTGGCCTCAGGGCTCTTGGCAACATGGGTCTCAGCCTCGGTGAGATCTTTTATCTGTTGATCTTCTGGTGGCTACCCTTCTTTATCGTGTGGTGACTCTTCTGCTTCTGTCCCCATGTCCTTTAACTGTTGTACCATTTCCTCTTCAAGGTCCTCATCAAATGTCTGGATGATTTCCTTAGCGTCCGAGCCACCCTCTTCGTCTCCACTCCCGGAAGAGCCTGTCTCTTCTCCCTCATAGACCACCCTGTCGATGGTTCGGTGCTCATACTTGGGGTGCTCATGATACTCATCGGCCTCTTCCTCGATAGACTTCGAGGCTTCCCGTTCTTGCTCTTCCAACTCTTTTGAGATTTGCATTGTAGCTTCCATAGCCGGCGGTCCTGTTGGCGGTTGCGAAGGCTGAGCCGTTGCAAGGACTTGGGCAAGGGTTGCTTGGAGAGTTGGATTCATCAATATTTGGGAGAGCTCAGGGGGAAGGTTCGGCATGTGTCTCGTAAAAGCCTCGGGCATAGTGGCAAGGGGAACAGGTGATGTTATTGTTGCCAGAGGGAGCGATGTGATCGGTGACATGGCAGTAGAAGAAGAAGGTGGAGTGGTCATGCCAGAAGAGGAGTCAACGATTATTACTGATTCGGCTAGAGGCAAAGGGGCAAGATGGACAGAAATGTCCACTGCCGGCAGGGAAGCGGTGACCGTAGCTAGAGAGGCGGGCGGTGCCACAGGAGGGGCAGGGAGAGCCAATCGAGGCCGGGCTTCTTCCGCACCTACTGCCTGCTTAAGTCATTTGGGAGATGAACCTCCCGTTTCTTTCTTTGCTTGCTCCATGGGATTCGCAGACTGTGCGGTCTCTGTTCCCTTTCTCTTCTGGGACCTGGTGACTGGAGGAGACTTGGAGGTTTCACCAGTCGACGTGGTGGCAGCGACGTCCTCTGAGGCACTTGGCTCGCTCTTGAGCCCTTCATAGGTTAGGACTACCCCCTGTCGTTTCAGATGTGCCATTTGTCCATCGATCCACTCCCTGGTGCAAGTTATGATTGGCTGGGTGATGGTGTCCAGGTCATCGACCTCTTGTTCATCCTAATCAATGGAGGGTATCGCTAGGTTGGCAACCGCGGGGTACCTTGGGTGCATAATGGTGGACTCATCCTCCTCAACCTGGTCTGGTACAGGGAACGACTGCACTCTTTTCAGGAACAGCACCGTCATGCGCATGTAGTGCCTTGCGCGTACCTCCTTGTCGTCCTGGTAGTCGGCCCAGAAGTCTTCAATGTGGTATTGGTGGGCATATGCCGGTCCTAGGGCCTTCCTGACGTGGCCATGTGGGTCCATCTGCGGGTGAGCAGTGTACCAGTCAAAATAGTAATCCTTAAGCTCCTTCTCAGAATTACTGGCACATTGGGATGTTTGCAGTCGGTACATGCCCTAGCCGAGGGTCATGGGATAAGAGATTCCCGCTATATGTTTGTTGTTGAAGATTGCCTGGAGGTGTTGGAGTTGCCGAGAAAGCTCCAAGAGGATGATCCTGTCATTGGGGTAGCGGGGTAATCTATTTGGCCTCTCGGTGAAACCCTGGGCTCAGATGTATGTAAACTTGGGAAACTGGATGAATAGGAAGGCGTACTGCTTTAGGAGTGCCCGGGCGTTGTGGGAGACCCTCCTTTCGAAGTCCCCGGTGATCAATCTGATGATGTGGCCTATGAAGGCGTCATTGACTCTACAGTACTCCTTAAAATTACGGTATTGGAGCTGCGGGTATTTGTCATAGGCCTTAAGCCCTCGTTTTTTCCCTTGATCAGGTGCTACAAATAGGCCGCTATATTGTCTATGATCCACCAGGGAGTAGATGAGGTAGGAGGTCATGTAAAATTTGGAAGTCTTTTTCACATTGATGAACTACTCATGGAAGCAGTCGCTAATGATGCCTCCCCAGTAGAATGAGACCTTTGTTGTAACATCCTCATTTTCTCGCAAAATCTGCTCAATGTAGTACGCCATCCACTCTTGGAAGTAGGCAGCCGTTGGGAGACCTCTGACCCTGCTCAACAAGGTTACCAAGTCGTGGTAATCCTCATGGAAATCACTACGGAAGAGTTCTTGGGGAACCTTCGCAGCGTTGCCCCATTTTTCCTTAAGCCAATAGAGGTTGATTGACTTCTTGCATCCTCCCTGATTGGCATCCCACGCCGCTTGGCATTCTTCTAGTGTGGGGACCTCCATCTGTTGGAACGTGGGGATGTGGAATGCCTTAGTGATCCCTTCTGGAAACATGTCTACAAGGATGTTCCCTTCCTTGTCCACAATTGTTCTAGTGTCTGTTTGATAGGCTTCTCGACAAGCCATCACTAATTTGGGCGCCACGAGTGAGGGAGGGAAATCAGTGGCCTTGGAAATTCCACTCTGCCATATTAATCTGGTGTTCTTTGTGGTCGGGTTGACTCTGACCCTTTGAGTGAATTCATCAATATTCACTTGGCCAATATTAGTATCTGAAATCTCCTTCTAGTCGGTTGTGACCTTTGAGTGGAGCGGCTCACCCTGGAACTAGTATTTCATTTGGTCTTTGTCTTCCTTTCCCCGAGGGGTCCTTCCTAACTTTTTTCCCTTGTCCTTTTCGGTGGAGCCCCCTGAAGTTCCTACATCCGACTCCATATATTCTGCAAGCAAGGGCAAAGTCAGCGCAATAAAACATCAAAAACGTTCATGTTAGTCCATATTTTGAAAATAACATCTAAATAATCAATCAAGTATATCATAAATCTTATCTCTAGATGTTATCGATCTTCGTTTAAAGGCATTTGGACAATCCAGGCCCGGAGGGCCGGACTTCCCTGGCAGGAATGTTGTCTGGAAGGGAAAACACAGCCAAAAGCTCCTGGAGACCCTTCTTGGCCAAATTTTAATGTTTTAGGAGGCCCATGATGGAGAAGAGCACAATTTGGGACGTGGGTTGAAGTCAGATTCTGATTTTAGGATCGTTTGGATGGATCTAAGGGGATTCGGAGGTTTCAAGCCGGGAAGCTGTCAGGAGACTATCGTTGGTGACGGCAGACAGCGGGTGAAAATCCGGTGGTGGAAGTCCAAAGCCCGGGGTCTGGAGGGCCAAAAGGCGGCCGACGTGTGCATCATTTTAGGTTTGGCGGCATTCGGCCAGGCAGGGCCCTGTGGCCGGGGCGCCGGTGGGTATAAGTTTATCTTTCAAGTTCAGCGGAAATTGGTATACCGGGGCCCGGAAGTCAAAGCGCTGGAGGGCCTTGGAAGTTAGCAACAGCAGGCGCGTGACGGACTCCCGAAGACGGAAGTCCGGCAACCGGCACCTGGAGAGCGAAAGGCACAGCGGGAAGCTCCATTCGGAACGGCAGGTGAGGACCAGAATTCTGGGACACGGGGCCCGACGCGCTGGCGGCCGCGGGGAGTTTCGGCGGGGCACATGGCAGAGGGGAGTTCGGGGCCTGGCACCTGGGCGGATGGAGCGAGGATTCCTACATCAGAAGTGTGATGGCCATCCGCGAACGAATGTCTGGGAGCCAGACTTCAAGGACGCGGCAGCCGCGGATGGGAAACAACCAGCGAGCGGCAGTGAAAAGGTCGGAGTCTGGGGGTCGGGCGGCATCAGAGTGTTCGCCGAAAGACCCCGCCGTGGGGAACGACAGCAAAGGAGGCATGGAGGCCGGACATCCGGGGCCCGAAGGCATTAATGAAGTGACAATTTCGTATTGCCAAAGACCAACAGCGAGAGCTAGGGCGGAGCCCAGGGTGCAGGAAGCCAGGGGACGAATTCTGTTGGAGACAGCGAGAATAGGGCGGAACTCTGGGGACCAAACCCCGGGGTCCGGAGCCCGACGTGACAAAAGGACACCTGCTCAATCTTCAAGTTTGGATGGCGATGGACATTCCGGGGCCCGAAAGCCAGGAGGTAGGAGCAGGTTCGCAGTTCAAGCGTGGCGAAGTTTAAACAGAAGCCCGGGTAGGGAAACCCGACGGACCGGGCCCGGCGGGGAGGATTGTCGTCTCAACAAGAGTTTGAAGTTTGAACTTTGACAACGAAGGCAGGGCTCGGACCCGGGTCGAGGAATCGCCCTGCGCGAAGAACAGTCGCACCTCGGAAAAGTCTCGAGTCGATGGCGAGGGCAATTCCGATAGGTTTGGAAGATTTTCAAGACATGGGTAATGAGCGCAATTTAGTTTTCTACCCGTTTATGCCTCCCTAAGAATTTGTTCGTTTATTTAAATCCTTGAAAACCATGAAAAAGACGTACGAGAGGGCAACCGATTGCCTACCTCGAATACGAAGAGCAGGGAGATGTGGGATCTACTGGGGGTCGACGGAGTGAAGTTGACGGCGAAAATTGTGACGTAGTCGAATGCGGTGGGCTCCGGATGCTATCTTCTCAATTGGCCCCAATCCTGCAGAATGAAAATGACTTCGGCGGGTTGGGAATTTATACCCAAACCGCCACAAATGACCGCAATAAATGCCTGTATGGCTGCAGGAAAGTTGGTGAGATTTGAATTTAGGTCGGCGGCGGCGGCGGAGACTCCGGGGCCCGGCGGCCGGGAAGACGTGAGGTGACGGCCGCTGTAAGATTTTCGTGTTGATCGGGCGACGGCGGCAGCGAGCAGCTCGGGGCCCGGAAAGTCCCACGGTAGGCGGTTAAAAACAAACCACGGCGGAGAAAACCTAGGCGGGGCCCGAGGAGCGGGAGGCTGCCAGAGGCTCACCGTCGCGAACGACGAGCCCGGGACAGAAGTCCGGAAGCAGAATTCTGAGGCCCGGGGCCTGAAGGGGCAGGCACTGCCCCTAAAACTTGCGACAAATTTCAGACGGAGGGTGGCAGGGCGGACCCCAAGGGGCGGGCAGACGCCCCGCAAATGCTGCAAAGGACGGCGATTTCAAAGGGGGAAGCCCGAACAAAGAACCCCGGACGTCCGGGCCCGGAGGGGCCTAGGGCCGTTCAGGGCCAAAATGCCAAAGGGATTCCGAGAGCCCCCGGAAGGCAGCAGAAAACTCAAAAGCGGAGGCATGATCGATTTATGATGAAACCTTGGAGCAATATCAACCATGCGGAACATCAAAAAAGAGGGGCACGCAAAATGAGGTGGCCCCAAAAGACCCGACGAGGCGAAAGAAAAGAGGGTCCCTGTTCTGAACAGGGCGTGTGTGCTAAAGGCACAACAATGTGTTGTGTAAAGATGCCCTCCTTTTCAGTTCTCATAAATGGGGAATCCTCTGCATTGTTTGTGCCTCAAGAGGTCTTAGACAGGGAGACCCTTTATCCCCTTATTTGTTCATTTTGATGGCTGAAGGTTTGGGGAGGTTCATCAAGTCCCAGGTTGAGGCTAGGCTTATACATGGATGGAACTGGAACAACTCCCTTGCTTCTCAAACACATCTTCAGTTTGTGGATGACTCGGCCTTGATGGAGGTTGCTAAGGTGGCGGAAGTGGTTGCTCTTTGTCAGACTTTGGATTGCTATCTGGCTGCCTCAGGACAACTCATTAATGAAAGTAAGTCTTGCATTTATTTCTTTAATACCCCCAGGCTTATTCAACAATGTATTGCTAGGATCTTAAGGTTTCAGGTGGGGAATCTTCCCTTTACCTATCTGGGTATCCCTCTGGATGTGTGCCCACCTCCCAGGCATTTTTGGCAGGAGGTGATTGATAAATTTCAAGGACTGGTTTGTCATTGGACCTATAGATGGCTATCAACAGCGAGCAGAGTCACTCTATTAAAATCTATTGTGCAAGCCCTACCTATATACATATGTTTTGTGATGACTGCCCCTTCAAGTTTCATCAAAGATTTTGAGGGGCTTCGTAGGTAGTTTTTGTGGTCGGGTAATCTCCTCTCGAGAAAGTGGAGCTTAATTAAGTGGGAAGTTGTTTGTCGACCGAAGCAGGATGGTGGCTTGGGATTGCGTAGAGCAGATTGGAATGGACAAGCATTGGTGGCTAAGTTGTTTTGGAGGTGGTGTTCACATCAGCATCAGACCTGGGCCAATATTCTTACCTTCAAGTATATTGGGGAGGTGGATGGCGTTGAGGTTCCTCGCTTTAGTCTTTTGGGAAGAGGGTCTATGATCTGGGAAACCCTCAAGAGGGGAGCTCCGTTGGTTAAACAAAGCCTGTTCTAGATTTACAATAGAGGTTCTGACGCTCTCTTCTGGCTTGACTCTTGGGATGGCTTCCTGCCTATCCTCTCCTTACATCCCCACTTGGAGAATTTAAGCAAGATTTTTGTTCAAGCTAGCTAGAGCAGAGTGATGGACTTCAAATCCCCTCAGGTCTTGGGGCAGACAGTCATTTATCAGTGGAAGGATATGCAAGAGTAGCCTTTGGGTGGGTCCTTGGAGGATAGGAGGGAGTTGTCCTCCATTTTAGCTGATAGAGTGTGTTGTTCGCTCCTGGAGAGGGATGTGTTGGCTTGGGGCTCAGATCCTAAAGGGAAGTACTATGTTGCTTCAGGGTATCGTGCTTTGGGTAGATAGGCTTTAGGCAGTGCTGAGGTTCCTTGGTGGAAAAACATTTGGAATAAATTCTCTTGGCCAAAATGCAATTTTTTCTCTTGGCTAGTTGTGTATGGCAGGTGCCTGACTTGGGACAACCTCTACAAGCGGGGTTTCCAAGGTCCCTCTTTATGCTTTATGTGCCTCAAAGATGTAGAGACTGTTTCTCATCTTTTCTTCCAGTGCCCCTTTTCTAGGACTATTTGGAACTTTTGGTGGGGGGCTTGGAATATGTCATGTCGACATCCTTCATCTCTTAGCGAGTTCTGGAAGAATGTTGGACCTACTATAGCAAAGACTTCATTTTTGCGCACTACCTGGCCTATTGGCCCTAGTCTAATTATTTGGCAGATTTGGCTGGAGCGCAATCGAAGGATTTTTCTACATAGAAAGTTATAGGTGGGCCAATTTTGGGCTCGCATTCTCAGGGATTTACAAGAGACGTTACAAGCTAAATGTGATTTGTCTATTTCGATTGATCTGGGGGATACTGGAGTAATTCAAAAATTGAGGATTTATGTTGGGAGTACTGGAAGGCTCAAGGTTGGGAGGGGCAGGTGCTCTAGCGAGAAGGTCTTCAAAGGAGGGCATTGGATGCTTCCTCCCATTGGTGTCTTGAAAATCAACACTAATGGGTCTTCAAGAGGTAATCCTGGGCACGCTGGTATTGGTGGGGTGGGCAGATATAGTTCTGGGGTGGTTGTGTTCTTTTTCTCTGAGTATATGGGACAACACTCCAATAACCTCATGGAGGCCTTGGCGATTCTTTCGGCCTTGAAGAGGGCATACGCTGTCAGCTGGAAATAAATTATATGTGAATCTGATTCTCAGGTGGTGGTTGACTTGATAAATGGATGACACTCTGATGTCGTTAGTTGGCAATTGGCGGCGGTGGCAAAACAAATTGCCAACCTTGGAGATTTACTAGATTCAGTCACTTTTTCTCATATCCCTCGTGAGTGGAACAAGGTGGCTGATGGGCTAGCAAAATTGGCTTCTGAGAAGAATGGGACGTGGTTGGTGGATGATTGAGATAGTTTACCAAGGGACCTTGCCCAGGATTTGGAGGGTTGGGTTACTAAGGATGTGAAATGTTGCATTAATGATTCTTGATCTCTTGCTTGTTGTCTTGGGGCCCCTTCGGGGTTTTCTCTTGCCTAATGCTTTGTACCTCTCTTGTTGATTAATAAAAGTTTTTACCCCTCTTTTTATTAAAAAAAAAAAGAATACTATGGATGAAATTTACCATGGGTAAAATTGGATGTTTATGAAACTACTCTTGTTCATCATAAAAATGATATATACAACTTTCTTTTGGTAAAATCAAGGTAGGTGGTGGATGGGGTCTTCTTCCTATATAGGGAAGCTTAAGATAGGAGATATACTTAAATAATATACAATATTTTAGAAATCTTTCTTTTTTGTGTTCAAATTTTTATGTTTAAAATTTTGTGTATTTTACTAGAGCTTCATGTCAAGGAAGCTTCTAGTTTCTATATCAAGTTTGGTTTCAAATCTAGTAGAACAGTGTGATTTTCCTAGAGTCACTTTATTTTGGTAAATTTTCAATTGAGGGGGCCAATTACAACTTAAAGTAATATAAATTTATAATTTTGGTGGTAAATTAAAACCTAAATTAATGAGGCAGAAATTCATTACATCTTCAGCCAATAATTATAATCTTTTACATAATCTACTCTCTTCATTTTGTTAAAATATCATTGTTCTCTATAAATATTGTGCTTCAAGATCATGGATTTTCTCTTAGATGATTGTGTTCTCTTTGTAAAGAGATGGATTTTCATGGATCCATATAGGAAATCTATATCAAAATTATCTTAAATTCTCCTTCATAGAAGATAAAAGTGACCATTGCGTTGTAAATTCTCAAAAACTTGTCTCTTAAAATTCATATAAAATTACTTAGAAAAAATAATCAGATTTATTTTACCATACAAGAAATATTCACACATAAGGAGATTATGTCATACTTGTGGTTGTGATAATGAATTAGCAGCGAGATTCGGATAAATCACTAGACACTAGGACGATTAAACAGTCAAAAGTTATATATAAGAAGTACAAGAAATCCCCAAGTCAGTATGGAAATAGATAACCGAATTTCTGAAACTTTATGCAGTCCCAAAACCTGAGAAAACTTGTGTATTAAATGTGTTAAAATCACAAAAGAATCTCAGAACTCTAATATACATGAATAACACCTCAAACCCTTACTGCTCAACTTGTTTAATTTCCTAAAATTTTCGAAAATACAAGCCTCAAATCAACCTCTCCAAGCGTATACCTCTGGGAGTTCTCTGCTCCAAAATTTGCTGCAATTCTCCACCATTTTCAGTGAATCTTACCTCCCTCACAAATCAGAATTGTGGCGCGACCAAGCCTCTCCCTCTGTCTCAATTCTGTCGCTGCCCTGGACCGCAAACATTCCGAAATTTAAATCGAAACCTGCAATTCTGCGGCAATTACACACGGCTAAAACCAGAAATCGATCGCAGGGCCCGGCCATGGCAGCTCGAACTCCAAAGGAAACTGCCTTACAGCAAAATCGGACTGAATTCATCATAATTTGTGGAATCTTTCCTACGCCTCCAATTCCTCTTGTGAACTTTCTGCAATTTATCCGCATTTTAAACTTGATGTGCAAACCCTGGCAGCAATGCAGATTTGAAGCTAAGCGAGGGAGATTAGATAAGAAGAATATAATCATTTCAGGCCCCCAAAAAACAAAATTTTAATGCGCAGTTGGTAGATGCGAATGCCATACGCCAGGGAATAGTATTTATAGGTGGGGGACGCACAAATTGGAGGAATTGTTTTCCCGCTAACTGGTATGAGACGTTGAGAAGGATTTGTCCGTGTAAGAGATGTCGCGGGAAGGCGTTGAAGTTGGAGGTTGGACCCGTTCACGATGAAGGAAATATTAGCAGGTCATGCGTGCCGAGTCGCACTTCCCGTGTGGGCCCCATAATGCGAGGTAGCCATGACCGTTTACAGTGTCTGACTCCTCGTCTCACCAACCCACACCTTTGAAAAACGACTTCACGTTGACAAAGAATTCGTCAAGATAAAGGTCATGAATTCCTAATATTTGTGTAATAGTAAAATTTGTATATTCATGTTATTTTTTAGGTTTATTTTGGTTGGTGGATAGAGATTGAGATAAACACACAATGTTTTTATTAAAAAAAAAAAAATTATTCAATTTGATGATAAAACAATTTACATTAGCTTTCTTATATATAAGCTTTAGAGAGTATAAAGAATAATTAGTCAACATATTACATTAAAAAAAAATACAAAAAATCACAAACTCTTTTAGAAACATCCTAGAACCTTCTTTTAGGCTTTTCTTAATTATAATTAATTAGTTATCAAAACAATGGGAGAAATTATACATTCCAATACTCTCCCTCAATTTCTACCACTAATTGCTTCAACATCTACATCACCCAAATTCTCTCTAACATATTCAAATTGTTCCTTTGCTAATGCCTTTGTAAATATACCTGCCAACTGATCTTTGGATCTACAAAACTCCAAATTGATTCCTCCTTTTTTTACTAGCCCTCGAATGAAATGATACCTTATATTAATGTGTTTACTCCAAAAGCATGATTCTTCGACAATGTAATTGTTGTTTTTTTATCACAATAGATTGATGTTGGATCCTCTTGATCATACATTAAATCTTGTAAATATTCTTCGTGTCTACTACTTGACATGCTATAGATGTTGCCACTATATACTCTATTTTTGTTGATGAAATTATCACCATAGGTTTCTTCTTTGATGCCCATGCAACTACACTTTATCCAATATGAAATACATATCTTGAAGTACTCTTTCTATAATCCATGTTATCTCCAAAATCACTATCTATATATTCAATCAACTCAAAATCATTTGTTGTGGAATATAATATTTTATATCCTATTATACATGTTATGCTTTGAGATATATCAAACTTGCAATAAAGTCTTTTGAATATGGTTGGATCAACATTGTACCTCTTTATCTTATCTGTTGAGTTTGGTTCCTATTGGAAATAGAGTAGGGGTTAGATTACAATTTAATATCCTAAATCTCCTCAACAAATATTTAGCATACTTTGATTGAAAAATGAAAATATCTCTATCAAATTATACAAATTCAATACCTAGAAAGCATCTCATTAATCTTAAGTTTATCATTTCAAAATATTTCTTCATGTTTGATTTAAACATATCTATAGATAATTCTCTAGTAAAAATGAAATCATCACATATAAGAAAACAACCAATATTTTCCATTGCTTATTGGTTTTCATGCATAATGTAGGCTCACTACAACTTCTAGTGAATCCATGTTACTCATCATGTGTGAATCGATTTGACTATACAATGCTCTAGGTGCTTGTTTGAGTCCATAAAGAGAATTATTAAACTTGCATATTGTGTCTTCATGTCCACTTACTTCATATCCTTGTGGTGTTTGTACATATACCTCTTCTAGAAAATCATCCAAACAAGTTGATTTGACATCCATTTGATAAATTTTCTAATAGTTTTGAGCTATAATTGTTAAGGTTATTATAAATGTGTTAAGCCTTGCCATAGGTGCAATTTTTTTATTGTAATCAAATCCATGTTGCTAGACAAATACTTTAGCTACTAACCTTGCCTTCAATTTTCAATTTCATTATTTGTGTTGAACGTAGTCTTATAAACCCATTTGAATCCTATGCATTTTATACCTTCAAGTAAATTTTCTAACTCCCATGTGTCATTATTTTCAATAGAATCCATATCTTCATCCATGGCCTTAACCCATTATTCTTCCTCAATTACATCCTCAAAATATTGTTATTTGAGTAATAGAGAACACACATATACAAAGGATAAATATAGTTATCTCATCTATAATTGCTAACTACATAACGTGTAACTAGATAACCATTGTATAAATAATGCAAATGCTACACTAACATTCCCCCCCTTATTACATTGTTGTTGCAATTTTTTCCCCAAAACAACTCAAATTTTACCTTGCCAAGAGACTTGGTGCTCATATATAAGCTATTTGAGAATATGTTGGGAAATACTAGAGATAGATGTGGTGATTCATGAATTTTTATTCAATGTAATGACATTCGACCTCAATATTCTTTATTATTTTATGGAAAATAATATTCTTCACAAGCTTCAAACACACCCTAATTATCACAATAAAGAATGGGTGGATTTTCTTCTAGAATGTCCATGTCAACCAATATGTGCTTTCAAGAAAAAATTAGGATGTCCCAATTTTGGGACCCATTATTGTGGGATGACCCTTCAAGTATTTGTTTAGAAATCCATCTACCTTGTTTTTTTTTGAAAATCCATTTGCAAGAAATGGGTTTCTTTCTTGTAGGAAAATTGAAAAGTTTTGATGTCTGATTCTATCTTAGGGAGTCATACTCGAAATCCATGGCCTTCTTCCACTATGGTTGACTTAGTGCCTCTTGAACTATATTAGGTATGGTGTTATCTAAAACTAAACTCATAAGTACAATAATTACCTCATTTCTTGATTGTCTTCTAGTTGTTTTGACTTTTGATGAAATATCTAGAAGAGAGTTCAAGTGAGAGTCCTTGATGGTGACTTGGACCCATTTTTAATGTTGATATTGTTACTAATGTGAAGAATTATTTTCTAGACAACCAAGATCAATGGAAAATTCTCCTTCCAACTCATCTTCTTTATGAGAGGATTATTCATGCTCATCATCTAACTATGAGAGAAATATATGAGAGGTGGTCAATTTTAAATCTTTGTTGTGTGTCAATGAGTCAAATGACGACTCATCACATACAACATCTTGACTATCATAAATATTTTGTGTCTCAAGATCTATGAGATAATATGTTATTGAGGTAGTATTGTACCCAAAAATAAAAATAATAATAAATATATTTAAATTGTGGAATAAATATTTTGTGTGGTGTCAACATATTAATACCCAAGTTTCTCCTTTCATATGCCTAGCTCCTAAAAGGGCCCAACTAGTACATAGTGTGGAAGAAAAAGATGCACATAGGGTAAGTGCAAAAATATGGGGGGCCAAAAAGGGGGCTTAAGTGGTCACTTTCTTTTTTCTAAAATCAGGAAATACTGACCTTGGCCGTGAAATTGAGGATAGTTACACTCAAAATTTTGAGATGCACTAAAAAAAAGGATCGTAGTGCTCCGAGTCTAATTTCTAAACTACTAATTTATTTTGAAAATGGTTGATATTAAGGGGTTCAAAAGAGGGATGTACAAAAATTGGTGTTGTTTTCGTCAGAAAAACATAACATAGCAACTTTTGTATGTCCCTAGCACGGTGAACTTTTTTTTAGTATTTTTAAAATTGCTTCAATGAGAAATTAGTTAATAGTATGTAGTTGATGCATGATTTTTTTGATAATTTTTTAATGAATATTTAATTTTTCACTAATTTTCTAAGTGGACACTTCCTGAAAAACAAAATTTTGGCCTTGCTACCCCTACAAATTTTGGAAACTAATTGATTTTAAAAAAATTAAAAAATTGTAGAATGGAGTCTAGTTTCTAAAAATGTAATTTATTTGAGATTTTGATGAACGGTTAATTTATAATGAAAAAAACACCAAACACTACTTTTTGCAAAAAAAGAGGCACACAAACAAAAGAAATTATAGATGAAAGGCTTAACATTGTCAAAAAGTGAAAAAAATTACATCATTAGATAGCTAAGAGAGAATCTAACATTACCCAGGTGTTTGATTTGTTTGACATTGAAACTCATGCAATCCTGACAGTGAGCACGAACCCGATTATGTGAAATATTGTAGAATTTTCAAAAAAACATCTCTCGTCATTGTGAAGGCCTCCAAGCCTTTGGGTTGGTATTCTAAGGAAAATGCCAAGCCTAAGGCTTGGGGATTCCCAAAGAAAGATATAACGCACACACGTTATAATGCATGCATGTTATAATGTGCACGCGTTATAACGAGCGCATGTTATAATGCACGCGCGTTATAATGCCCGTGCGTTATAATGCACGCATGTTATAGCGCGCTCATGGTATATCTTAGTTTTGACATGATTTTTTGTGTTTGTGCTAGACATGTCTATCAAGACATAACACGAGTGTGGTATAACATGCTCACGTTATGTCTTGCTTTATATTAAATGCTACTCTATTGAATGTTTATATATTTGTATGTTTGTATGTTGTATGTATGCTTGTATGTCATGTATGTATGTATGTATGCATGCTTGTATGTATGTATGCTTGTATGTATTTATGTATGTATCAATGCATGTATGTATGTGTGGACACGGAAAAAGTATCCCTTTTGGCTTGCTTGATTTGGGCATAATTGATGATAAGTTGGACTTAATGAGGCCTTGATTTAGTGTTGTGAGGTGTTTTACACATCCACATTAGGTCTTGGGCCCTTGCAAATTGAATAAAATGTATGTGTTGTAAAGGTGTTGTAAAGAATTGTAAATGAATTCACACTTTTCTAGACTTTTATTGGTCCTTTCCTCTCTACTTTTGAATTAAATATTATTTTAATTCAAAAGTTAGCTTTTCCCTCTTCTTCTATAATTAAATAATTATTTCAATTATTTAATTATTCATTAGCCTTTTCTCTCTATAGTTAAATAAATGTTATATTTATTTAATTATTTATCCTTTCTTTATCTCCCCAATTAAATTAATTATTTAATTATTTAATTATCCCTTCCCTCTCCATTAAATAATTATTTTTAATTAATGTTTAACACTCCACCTTTCCTCAAAAAATCTTGGTTAAAAAATGTGATGGGAGACTCCTCTGGCAGGGTGGCGTTCGTTCAAAATTCTACAAAGCCTGGAAATGCTAGTTTGACTCTTGGTGGTAATGGTGGTAGGTCGAATGTTGTTGTCATTGCTGGTGAGGACTTGCCAACTTGCAATGGTGTTGTGGGCTTTGGTGGTGGGTCATCTTTCCTATCTTTTGTTCTGGATTCTTTTGGTGTGGACAGTGGACATCTCAATCTTGGTGTGGGGGCCTTTCCTCATAATGTGAGCCTGTCCTCTTCCCCTTGTTCGGAGAATCCTGGGAAAGTTGTTGCTAAAGGACATAAGCATTGGGAGGTTGTATCAAATGGCCCTAGCTGGTCTAGTCTTTTGGGTACCAAGCCTAAGGGAAAGAGATCTTCACCTTTGGTTTTCTTTAAGGCGAATCCGGTTATTGGGGAATACTCAATGTCTGTTCCTAACTACATTATTGATAATAGGTTGGTTTCAATGGAACTTACACTGGTTGGGAAATTTTTGGGGCTTCGCCCTAATGTGGAGCCGGTTCGTAACCTTGCTTCTAAGAGGTGGAGAACGAAAGGGTGAGTGGAAGTTGCTGCAATGGCGAAAGGATTTTTCTCTTTCACCTTCACGTGTAATGAGGATATGGTCGATGTTCTCACTAGTGGACTGTGGTTAATCAGTAAGTCATCCTTGGTTCTAAAGAAATGGGAGTCGGGTTTTAATCATAGCTCTTGCTCTTTCTCTTCGGCCCTTATTTGGGTGAGATTACCTGCTTTACCTCTGGAGTTTTGGGATGAACAAGTGTTTGTGGGTATTTCTATTATGTTTGGAAAACTCTTGTGTATTATCAAATGATGGCTTCAAGGAAAAGATTAGTTTATGCCAGGTTTTGTGTCATTGTTGACCAATCTATGGACTTTCCTAAAAAGGTAACTATTAACTTGAAGTTGGGTGGTTGGGTTCAATCAATTGAGTATGAATCAATTCCCTTTGCTTGCTTCCATTGTAAAAAGATGGGTCACTGGGCCAAGAAATGCCCATCAAAAGTTAAGCCTATCCCTCCCCAACAGCGATGGAATGGAGGGAGAAATAAAAATGTGGAGGCAAGGAATGAGTCTTTGAAACCTGAGGAGAATTTGAAGGTTTTGGTTTCTTCTAATAAGGAGGTTGGTGTTGTTGTAGAAGTGGGTGGCATTTCCCCTCGGGTCCTTCATTATGCTGAATTTGCTCTAGAGATTGCGGGAGGGGAGGTGGTTGTTGGTGTTGAGGGCCATGTTATGGAGCCTAATGGTGGTGATTCTGCTAGTGAGGTGGCCCTTGTTGTGGGGTTAGATGGTGTTGGTTGTAAGGATGTGGTTAAGGACCCTCTCTCTCGGGAAACTGGAGTGATGGGTAAGGATTCGTCTCTAGTGGTATCCTCTCCCAGTTTTGGGGAGAAAGGTCATGGGGAGGCGACTCTTTAGGACCCGTTGAGGGCTCTTTCAAATCTAGTGCTCACCTCTTCTTTCAATGATTGTGGGTTGAGTTTCTCGCAGTAGGTAAAGGACCCTCATTTTTCTTTGGTCAAGACTAGAAATAGGAAGAAGAATATTTCTCCTCAAGGGATGTCCACTAGGAATCATTCTAAGGTTGATTACGGGTCTGAACCAAGGGGAAGAGGTAGACCCACTTTATTGTAGAGTAGGGAGAAAGAAAGGAAAGCAAATATTGTGGATGGCTCCTAGAAAACCCTTTACGAGATGTGTCCCAAGGGAGCATCTCAGACCCCTCAATGAAGATTCTCTCATGGAATATGCGAAGGTTAAATCACCCTCACAAATAGGATCTCCTTGATAATTTAGTGAGGGATGTGAAACTTGAAGTGATTTTGATTCAAGAGACGAAAATTCCTATTGAAAGGTTGGAAGGTCTGAAGAAAAGACTCTTTAAAGATTGTGGTCTTCATGGTTTTGATGTGGATGGGGCATCTAGAGGTGTGGCTACCTTTTGGAATATGAAAGTTGTGGTTGGTAAGACTGTTTACGGGTTTCCCAATCACATTGCTACCTCCTTTTATCACTCTTATGGTGGTTTATCTTGGACTGCCTCTAATATTTATGCTTCTAATGTTAGAAGTGCTCATAAGCATTTTTGGGGGAGTTTGTGCTCCTTTAGGATTTTGTTTCCTTCTAATAACTGGCTGGTTATGGGGGACTTCAACACCCCTCTTAGTGTTGATGATAAATTGGGAGGTTCTCAAATTGATGAGGAAAGTAGGTTTGACTTGATGTCTTTTGTCAATGATAATGCTTTATTTGATGTGGATTTGAGGGGTGCCTCTTTTACTGTGTCAAACTGAAGGATGGGTGATGCTCTTATTCAAGTCAAACTGGATAGGGTCCTTCTTTCTCATGAGTGGCTAGCTCATTTTTCTTGCTCCCTTTCTACCTTGACTAGGTTGGGATCGGATCATTTTCCCATTTCCCTGTCGACAGATGTGGTGGGTTGAAGGAGAGCTTTCCCTTTTCATTTTGAAAAAAATTGGAATTCTCATCCAGATTTTAAATCCAAGCTGGTTGAATGGTGGGACATTAGAGTGGATGGTTTAGCTATGTATAGTGTGGCGAAGAAATTGGTGGTTGTTAAGGCTAATGTGAGGAATTGGACTAAAGCTTCCTTTGGTCATATTTTCCATGAGAAGGCTCGCATCAATGTGGATCTTGATCGTGTGCAACAAAATATTCAATCAAGGGGTTATGATGTTGCCTTGGATTCTAAGGAGAGTGTGTTATTGTCCCGTCTTCATAATATTGTGGCTAGGGAGGAGGATTTTTGGAAATAGAGATCTTGGGTGGTGTGGTTGAATTGTGGTGATAGGAACACAAATATTTTTCACCTCACCACTCTTAAGCATAGGGCCTCTAATCGCATTAAGTGCATCAGTATGGATGGTAGGATGCTTGAGAATGAGGGTGATATTAGACAGGAGGCTATCTCTTTCTTCTCCAACCTTCTGACTAATGATTTTGTTCTATCATTGGCTGATCAAGATTGGTTGTTGGAGGTTATCCCTAGTCTAGTAACTATGGATCTTAACCATATGCTTTTTTGTATTCCTTCAGTTGAGGAAGTCAAAAGTGCGGTCTTCTCCTTTGTGGGTAATAAGGCCCCTAGGCCTAATAGGTTTCTTGTGTTCTTCTTTCAGGATTTATGGCTGATTGTCTCTAAAGATGTTGTGGATGCAACGAAAGAGTTTTTTGGTAGTCAAAATCTGCTTAAAGAATTAAATTTGCTACCTTTTTTGGTGTTGATTCCTAAGATCCCTGGAGCTTCATCTTTTAATGAGTTCATGCCAATCAGCTTGTGTAATTCTATTTACAAGATCTTTTCTAAGGTTCTTGATTTGAGGCTACAGAAGGTTTTTCCTTTGATCATCTCTCCCAATCAGAGTGGTTTTATCTTGGGAAGACAAATTTTTGACCCTATCATCTCTGTGCATGAGAACATCCATTCACTGATGGTTAATGAAAGGCATGGCTTCTTGCTTAAATTGGATTTGGTTAAAGCCTATGATAGAGTTAATTGGGCCTTCTTGTTTAAAATTCTTTTGGCTTTTGGCTTCTTGGAGACTTTTGTTCAACTGGTTAAGAGCCTCGTTTCTACTGTGACCTTTTATGTGCATGTGAATGGTTCCCCTTCTAATTTCTTCAAAATTTCTAGGGGGTGTGGCAGGGGGATCCAATTTGTCCCTTTCTTTTTATTATTTGGTGAAGACTTTGGGAAAATCATTGCAACTTAAGCTTTCCTTGGGTGCTTTGAAGGGTTTGAGACCTTCTTCTTCGGCCTCTTGTGGGCACCAATAGTTTGTTTATGACACTCTGATTTTGGGTGATGCCCCTATTGTGGAAGCTAGAACTATTAAGGAGACCCTTTAGAGGTATGAGGAAGGTTCAGGCCAATTGGTGAGCCTCCCTAAAAACATGATCTTCTTTCTTAACACTCCTAAAAGAAGGGCACCGAGAATTGCTGGCATTCTTCAATGCTCGATTGGGTCCCTTCCTTCCACCTACCTTGGGTTACCACTTGAAGCCAATTCATCTCATGAATCCTTCTGTAATGGTCTAATTGACAAGTTCAATTTGAAGTTGGTGGGGTGGAAAGGTGCGTTAAGCCAGGTTGGAAAATAGGTGCTCATCAAGTCTACTCTTCAAATTTTTATTGTGTATGTTCTTAGTCTCTTTCAAATGCCTCGTAAGTATTAGGAGAAAATTGAATCCATCCAGAAGAAGTTTCTTTGGTCGGGGCTGGAGGACAGAAAGAGATTGAGTTTAGTCTCTTGGGAGGAGGTGTGCAGGTCAAAATTTCATGGAGGTTTGGGTCTGCACAAAATTAGGCCCTTTAATTTGGCTCTTGTTGCCAAGCAGCTATGGCATCTCCTTTGTGGGGAGGAGTGGGGACAAATTTTGGGAGTTTTTGAATAAGGACTTCTCTCCCCCTTCGAGGTCTTTCTTCTAGAAGTCGGTGTCCAAAGCTAGAGGGTTGTTATCTGCTAGCCTATTCTAGGTGGTTGGGGATGGTCGGGATATTCTTTTTTTGGATGATTGGTGGTTTGGGCATTGTCCTCTACATGAATCTTAGTGGGAAAACCCCTGGAGGGAAGTGTTCTCTTGTGAGTTGGGGATTCATGTGGCTAATTACATTGTTAATGGGGAGTGGAGGAAGATTCATGAGGTGTTCCCTGAGTTGGAGGACCTTTTTATTGATTTTTCCAGAGTTCACATTCCTGCATCTCTTCATAGGGATAAGGTGATTTGGAATAGAATCCCAAGTGGAGCTTTCTCAGTGGCTTCTACTTTTAAGTCTTGCATTGATATTTTGGGTCCTAGACTGCCATGGGGCTTAATTTGGTTCCCACAGCTTATCCCCAAGATTAACATGTTTCTTTGGCTACTAGTGCAGGATAAGATCCTTACAATTAATAATCTGTGGAAACGGGGGTTCTCCATACTAAACAAATGTTACCTTTGTATGATGGATGCAGAGGATTGTTCTCATTTGTTCATTGGGTGCAATTATGCTCGGGAATTGTGGTCCCTCTTTCTCAATCTTTGGCATGTGGAATGGATTTTTCCCGCCTTTTTTGGGATTTATGGCTCCAATGGAAGGCTCCTTCATCTAGTCCTTCTTTGAAGCTTCTTTGGTCTCTTGCATTGCCACATTTTATTTAGGGGCTATGGAAGGAGAGGAATAATCAAATTTTCAGAGATGCTTCTATTTCTCCTCTCTCCCTTTTCTTCAAAATTGTTTCTGCTATCAAGGAGAATCTGATGATGGTGGTTGATAAGATTAATGTTCCTGGAAGCGTGTAGGTGTCTAATTATGATGTTGAGGTCAAGTCTAATTGGAAACTTTTCCTTGACATTGCTAAGCCTTGAGGAAGGCTAACCTTGTGAGGGATGGGGTGAAGTGGTTTCCCCCCCCTCCTGGTTGGTTCAAAATCAACTTTGATGGTTTAGCGAAAGGTAATCTGGGTCCTGCTGGTTGTGGGGGAGTGTTGAGAGATCACAATGGTAGGTTTGTTTCAGTGGTGGCACTCCCTTTGGGAATCCAAACAAACCACCTTGCTGAAGTAGCGACCACCTATCATAGCATCAAGATGGCTAGGGATTTTAGGATGTCTAAACTTTGGATCGAAGGTGATTCATTAAATATTATCAATTTCCTTAAGAAAGGATCTCCCCCTTCATGGTCCATTCAAAATTTTACTGCGGGTGCTATCTCCTTTTGTGGTGAATTTGAAGAAATTTATATCTCCCATGCTTATAGGGAAGCGAATGTTATGGCTGATTGGCTAGCGAATTATGGGGTGTCATCGGCTAAAACATGGGGGCAGGATGAAATCCTACCCATTTATTTAAGCACTCTTATTGTTAATGATCGTCATTAATTTTTCTTCTTTTCCCACCTCCTTGTTCTTGGGTTTGCATGGGTATCATGATTTTTGTTGTTTGATGGGACTTATCACATAGATTATGCTCATTGAAATTTGTGGCTTCTTCCAGCTAGGTTATTTTAGAGTCCTTTGCATTATTTCTTTCTGCACTATTCTGGAATACCTCACATGTTTTCTGGGTAGTTTTGTCGTTATTTCCTTTGTCTTATTTTGTAGGTTTCCTTCTTGTAACTCAATGATGGGCGGGGATAGGATTTGAACAAATCCGCTCTCTTGCGATGATACTAGAGCTAATGCTAAAGTGTGGGATATTCTATAGAGAGGGGGCATTACTGCTTATGTGGAGAGATTGAAGGGTTTTAAACCCTCGCTCTCTAAGGATTTTGTGGATGTCTGGCATGGTCATGTGGTGAGTTTGTATGGTAGGGATACTACCATTAATGAATACCTTATCACAGAGATGATGGGCTTGTCAATGGAAGGAAGGAAATTTTACCGAGACAAGAATATTTCACAATCTGCCAGGAAAATTTTTCTTCATGATAGGGAAAGGGCTAAAATGGCTCACTTGGACTATGGAGGCTATGACAGAACTAAGATCACACCTATTTGGATGGAGGTTGTTGTGGCGTTAATGTACTACTTCACTATAGATGGAAGATTTACGACGCTCTATGGTCATCACTTTGTTCTGCTCAACCACTTTCGCCATGGTAATCACGTATCTTTTCCTTTTTATCTATTGCTGTATATGGAAGAAGGTATTCAAATCATAGAAAAAACCCTAGGAATCCCTTTCTTCATGAAGGATTAATGCTTCTAATTGTAGAGTTTATTAAGGCTAACTGCATTGTTAGAACTCCTCGGTCCCCTATTTCGAAGAAAAAGGGGAAAGAAAGTGGGAAATACAATATTGATGAGATTTAGGAGTCTGCTAGTATAGAGGTTGAGGATGAGTTAGAGGGCTGGTCTAATGGCTTTGACACTAATCTAAATTACACTCCGTCTATGGGTGATGTTATCCCTTCTTCGTCCAAAGTTTCTCATCGTGTGAAACGTAAGCTAACGATTCATGAGGATGTGGTTGAGGGTTCTACTGGTAAGAGGCTTAAGGGTCGAACGTTAATATTGAGGAGGTGGCTGGAAATATTCATAGTGAGTTTGTGGGTGGTGGTGGGTCCCCTTTGGTAGGTAAAAAGAATTTGGTTGTAATCCTTGAAGATGCTACTCGGGGCTCTGCGTCTAAGGATCGGGGAAAGGCCAAGCTTGGCCCTGAGGATGTTCATGAGGAGGAACCACCAGTTGGTTTGCATCAGGGAAGGGGTGTGTTTTGGGGTGCTATGGATTTTTCTCAAGCGTCAGACCTTGTTAAGGAAGGGGCGGATATTTCTTTCAATCTTCTTATGTGGCTTGTTCAAGAGATTCATGATCTCCATAACAAGCATGATACCATTTCCAAATGCAACATCTCTACTCTTTGAAGTCTTAAAGAGTAGGAATCTATTTTTAGGCTTTCTCACTCTTTGAATTCTAGTGTTGGTTGTATGGTGGATGAACTTGTTGCTCTAAAGAATGACTATGGTCCGAGAGTGGCGGTGCTAGAGAGAAAAAATAGGAAACTTCGAAGGGACTTGGATACACTCATCAACATAAGTAGGGAGAAGCTAGAGGCATTGGCCAAGGGGACGATTTTCCTTAACCAAAAGATATGGAGCTAACTGGGAAGGGCTTATTTGGTGATCAGGTGAACTTGGTCCATGGGCGGGAAGCTATTATGGATGTGCATTCAATTGATTTGGTTGCTAGCCTGAGTTTTCATACTAGAAGCAAAACTAAGAAAGGTAAGAAGGACATTGCTTGTGATGTGCAAGAAATCATGGAAATGCATGATAGGTTGGCAGCCAAGGATCTGGGGGCTGCAAAAATGCTTAAAGAATTGCTTTAACGGTCATTTGGCTTGTCTTTCTATATTTTTATTTTTCGCTGATGTATACTTCTGATGGTGGGCTAATGGTCTATTAATCAATTGGTTTTTTTATGGTTTTTCTAGTTGGGCACTCATTTGTCTTATCTTTACTGCCACTTCCTTTTTTGTTCAAGGTTTTTGGTCCCTTCAAAACCCATTTTTCGTTAATAAAAAACACTCCACCTTTCCTCTATAATTAAATAATTATTTTTAATTATTTAATTATCTAATTATTTGTTCTCACCTTTCTCTTTAAATAAATAAAATTAATATTTTATTTATTTCTCCTATGTTGGCCACCTAAATTAAATAA
>VDFB02373365.1:113209362-113364904 GCA_007258455.2 Sequoia sempervirens | reverse complement strand
AGACTTGATAGAGGGAGAGGTGGTAGGAGGGAGATAGTTGAGAGAGAGATGGAAGGAGTGGTAGAGAGATAGAGGGTAGAGGGTTTATGGCTAGAGGGTATAGGATTTAAGGGTTAAGGGTAGAGGGTAGAGGGTTAAGGGTAGAGGGGAGAGAGAAATAAGGTGTTGGAAGAATGGGGAAGAATGACTATCTCTATAGTTTTGTGTTGTAATTGATGTCACCATGTTGTGACTACAAGTCTAAGATAGTGTCTGATTCAATATTCTGGTCTGGTATCTGAACTAGTATTCAAGTTGCACTCTTCGGTATTCTAGTCTACATTCCTCTGCAGTTGGTAGTTGGTGCTTGCAGTTTTGGTAAATTGTTTATGGTTGCTGAAGGCATGCATGTTCAGAATATTATGTGCTCTAGTGTTCATATGATGTAGTGGCATTATTTTGTTGGTTGCTTCTTGCATTAAAGTCTATTCCTGACTGACTTCTTGGGTTAATTGTGAAGTGGTGGATTAATTTTTCTATGCGGATGTATGTGCGACCTATATTAGGTCTATGTTGACATGATGTAGCTTGCTAGATGTTTGAATTGCTTCTTGGAAATATTTTTTGAATCCTTCGAGCCGACACTTAATATTTTTAGTAAATATGAAGTGCATCTAATTAGGCCAACATAATTGATGCTTGTTAAGAAGATCAAGTATATATATGTATATGTTGGGAAGTTTTAAGAGAGAGAGATAAAAGAGTGTGCATATATGCAAACAATGAAGCAGTAGTAAATGTGAAAGTAAGAGAAAGCGATGAAGTGTGTTAAGTCAGTTTATTGAGCATCAATGGAATTGCATAAGCACTTGTTAGGTGCATTATTCTTAGTTCATTTTGGTTGTGAAGCCCATTTTTGTTCTGTAAATATTTTGTAGGAAGTGGGCCTCCTTGTAAGCAACGAGCTTTTGTATCTAGACAGTGAGTCCTCTTCAGGGAAGTGAACCCTTGGTAGTGATCCTTATATACTTTGTTCTAGAACTACTTTATATTGTGATTTAATCCTCCATGTAAAATCTGGTGTTTAGTGTGTTATTTTACTTTCTATTTTTTGTATCTCATGCTCATGCTTAATAATAGAATAATATGGTTGTGGAATTGATAAGTATTAAAGTTTTAAGTTTTGAATTTTCTGACAATTGATTCACCCCCCCCTCTCAGTTATCTTGCATCTTTTAACAATTGGTATTAGAGCCTTGGTTCCTTGGTGAAGAGCTTAATCACTTGAGGAGGATCCTGAAGGTTGATTAGATGGATGATAAAGGAGAGCTTCGAATTGATCTTGAGGATCTTGACAAAGTGGAAAGAGAAAAAAAAGATTTGAAAGAGAATCTTGATGAAGCAAATGAATGTGTCTGAAAGATGAAAGAACAACTAAAAAAATTCAAGGAAAGACATAGAGAAGTGAGCAAATGAAACAAGAGATAATTGGATTGAAATTTTTGGTAGAAGAAAAAAAAAGAATTGAAGAATGTCTGAACACAATGGTGCAAAATACATTTGATGAATGCACTAAAATTGAATAGGAAGTAGTAAACCTAATGATAGAACTGGAGAAGGAAAAACTTTGTGAGAACAATTTCAAATCTAGCTTCAATAAGCTTGGAGAATTGCTTGCTAGACAAGAATCAAGTAAAGACAAAGTTGGTTTGGGAAATGATGCAGGTGAAAGTTCTAAGGAAAATAAAATGACTCATGACAAAGGGAAGCAGAAGAGAATTTCAAGGAAGCTTGCAAGAAGATAACATGTGAGACAACCTAGTGCACATCGGTATCCTTCTTTCAATGGTATTTGTTTTTCCTGTAGTTAATATGGTCACAAAGCAACTGAATGTAGGAGTAGGATGAATTAGAATCAATTTCCTAGCTCTCTCTTTGGACAATGTTTTTCATGCAAGAAGGTTGGGCATAAGGCTACTGAATGTAGATCTCAAGTGAGAACCATCAGCCAGATGATGATGAACAGGTTTCATGGAGGCAAAATGAATCAATCCTTTAATGGCTACTGCTATACCTGCAACAAATTTGGACACAAAGAAAATCAATGTAGGTTGAGAGGTAATGCAAGTTAGACTAATAAAAAAAGTGTTGTCTGCTATAATTGTATTAAACCTGGACATATCTCAAAAGTCTGCAGAAGTAAGAAAGGAAAGCTATCTGCTCCAGTAGAGAAGAATGATCTGGTAAAGAAGATTGACAAAGAAGAGATGAAACAAGAGATTAATAAGATATGGAAGAAGAAAAGGGAAGAAGAAGAAAAACTTGAAACTACTGATGTGTCTATGCCCTCATCCTATACAGACGATTTATTTGGTAATTAGACCTAGCATGGTCTTAGGGGGAGCATTATCAGAAAAATTATAAAACCCCCTGATGTATGGCGTGTTAGAGGCTAACACAAAGAAGGAATGTGAAGAATGAGTATTTAGAGGTTTTGGAAAAGGAACTAGAGAAAAACATGTTGGCATGAAAATTTGTGGACCAAATTAGGGTTTTCTATGTTGGGAAGAATGTTTTTAACAACTTTTTGATGTTTTCCACATTTAATGTGTTTTAGGGTAAATTCAATGGTGTATAAGTTGAAATTTGTGAGTCTTCTTGATTAATTGGGCATTTGAAGAACTTGAAAGGTGCCTTGGAGTGATCCTAAAGTGAGCTTGAAGCAATTCTTAAGGGAATTCAAAGAAATTGTTACGAGTTATCTAGAATCTTTTCTTTGTTTGCAAAAGGGGAAGAAGAAAAACGAAGAGATTTTGATTAATGAATTCAAGAAAGCACAGAGATGGATAGAGAATCGAGTGGCATCATTCCACTGAAGCTGAAAGGAGTTGAATTGGATGAATTTGATCATAGAAAGGTGAAAGAAATGGAACTAGGGATGAATGAAAATGAATTACAGAGCATAAAAACCCTAGGTATGGATTTTTCGAGAGAATTTTTGTGGTTTGTTGATAAAGAGTTTATTTTGTTCTTGTTGAATTGTTTCAAGAATGACAGTATTGTATTGGACAAACCATACTCAATCTCGAAGGAAGCGATCGAAGCGATTACTGGCTTATGCAGTATTGGGGATTTCTTGGAAAGAAAATCATGAAGTACAAAGATGTGGAGGAACTGAAAGGCATTAGTAAAAACCATTGATCCCTATTGATAAAAACTCTCAAGGATTTGGTTGTAAGGTATGTTGTGTACGGTGTTTCTTACAAAATCTATTTTAGAAATTGTGAAGGTTTGACATCGACTATTGATGTTTATATTGCATATATGATGGTTAAGGAGAATACGAAATTTGATTTGTGTGGCCTATTGTTTGTGAATCTTTATGAAAATGTCTAAATGTCAGTGGTTGAGGGTTATCCCTTTCAATATGGATCTTTTCTTATGTGCTTGGTATTTTACTTTTTGAGTTCCCTACCAGGAAGAGAAAATGTTGTGTGGGAATCTGATATTCCTATTTGGAAACAAATCTAAAGATATCTGGAAGCGTTGGAAGATAATGTAAGTGTTTGTAAATCTTATTTCACATCCCTAAAAGAAAATATTTTCTCTAGTATGTCAACACCGAGTCAGTTTGAAGTGGGTTCATCCTCCAGTAAAAGAGAATTAGAAGTTGTTATTTGTGATTCCCCTCCAGAATCGAAGAAAATTAAAGCTATAACTGAAGACATAATTGTCTTTTTGGAAGAGAAGGAAAAAAATTCTCTGCCTGGACCCGAATTCTCTAATGTAGATGACATCCAGACTATGTTGATTAAAGGACAAATGAAGAAGATTGGCAAGATATAGAATGCAACCTCTCATGTTGGCAAACTAAAAATCAATGATGCTCTGGTAGATTATCTACTTCGAAGAGGTATCGATGTATCAAGTGTCTCTAGCTCCCTACCAAAAAAATTAGTTGAAATTGTTGAAGAAAGAATGTTACTTGAAGGTCCGGAAGGACATAAGTTTGAAGCCTTGGTTGAAAAGAGATGTACTAAAGAAAAGTTGAGACTATCTGAACTTATCGTAGAAACAAAGAAATGCATTAAAGAAATATCAGATATTTACAAATATTGTCTCTGGTGGCTTGTTGCGGAAAATAATTTTAGAAGTAGAATTGAAGCAATTGAATTTGAAGTGAACAAAATTGGAAATAACTTTGATATCTTTGAAGACAAAGAAGGGAAACAAAGGTTGAGAGTTGGAGAACTGCAAGCTGAACTGATTTTTGTACATAGACAAAGAAATGATGTGGTGAATACTTTCTGGCTCCTTAAGGATATTGCTAAGGTCCAGATAGATCATCTTTCTAGAATACTTACTGACATTGAAGATGTTGAAAGACAGTGTTCATATTGGTCATTTTCTTTTACTCTATTGGGCTTATTGGAAAGTATTTGCACAAGAATGGATTCAACTAAATTCAACTAGAAGAAGTTGTGTCCAGTTGTCAAAGAAAGGTACAAAAGGTGTTTCAGGTGAAGAGTGTCTTTTTTACTTGAATCCTAAGTGTTCAATTCCCGTAGTTTTGTTTTTTTTGGTGAAGAAGAAAAGGAAGAGGAAAAGGAATATGAACAGAATGAAGTTAATTGAACCATTGTTTGAATTTTTTTTGGATGGCTGGAGGTTTTTGAAGAATTGGAATATTTTTGTAAATTTTGATGTCACCATGCTTACATCCTTTTTTGGCCACCCTTTTCCATTGATGTCAAAGGGGGAGAGATTGAAGTGATTGGGGGAGAGTTTGGAGAGATTGGAAAAGTCCTTTTTGAATATTTCTTTTTGGAACATGTTTCCATCAATGAAAAAGGGGGAGATTGTTGGAAGAATGAGGAAGAATGACTATCTCTACAGGTTTGTGTTGTCACTATTGTCACCATGTTGTAACTACGAGTCTAAGATAGTGCCTAATCTAGTATTTTGGTCTGGTATCTAAATCGATATTTGAGCTACACTCTCTAGTATTCTAGTCTGCATTCCTCCGCAATTGGTAGTTGATGCTTGTAGTTTTGGGAAATTGTTTATGGTTGTTGAAGGAATGCACGTTCAAAATATTATGTGCTCTAGTGCTCATACAATGCAGTGGCATTATTCTGTTGGTTACTTCTTGCATTGAAGTCTATTCCTAGTTGACTTCTTGGGTTAATTGTGATATGGTGGATTAATTTTTCTATGCAGATGTATGTGTGACCTATCTTAGGTCTATGTTGACATGATGTAGCATGTTGGATGTTTGAATTGCTTCTTGGAAATATTTTGTGAATACTTGGAGCCGACAATTAGTATTTTCATTAAATATGAAGTGCATCTAATTAGGCCAACCTAATTGATGCTTGCTGAGAAGATAAGGTATATATATGTAAATGTTGGAAAGTTTTAAGAGAGAGAGATAGAAGAGTGTGTATATATGTAAATAATGAAGCAGTAGTAAATGTAAAAGTGAGTGAAAGTGATGAAGTGTGTTAAGTCGGTTTTAGGAGCATCACCAAAACTGCATCAACACTTGTTAGGTGCATTATTCTCAATTCATTTTGGCTGTGAAGCCCATTTTTATTCTTTAAATCTTTTGTAGGCAATGAGCCTCCTTCTAAGTAGTGAGCTTTTGTATCTAGAAAATGAGTCCTCTTTAGGGCAGTGAGCCCTTGGAAGTGAGCCTTATATACTCTATTCTAGAACTATTTTATACTGTGAGTTAATCCTCACCATGGTTTTTCCCTCCTTGGGTTTTCCATGTAAATCTGGTGTTCAGTGTGTTATTTAAATTTCTATTTTATGTATCTCATGCTCATGCTTAATAACAGAATAATACGGTTGTGGAATTTATAAGTGTTGAAGTTTTAAATTTTGAATTTTGTGACAACTGATTCACCCCCCCTCTTAGTTGTCCTACATCTTTTAATAGAAGGGGTGAGTGTGTGTGAGAGAGAGAGAGAGAGACTTGAGAGAGGGAGAGGAGGTATGAGGGAGAGACTTGAGAGAGAGATAGAGGAGGGAGTGGGAGAGAGATAGAGGATAAAGGGTAGGTGGTTTAAGGGTTTAAGGGTAGAGGGTAAAGGATTTAAGGGTTAAGGGTAGAGGGTAAAGGGTTAAGGGTAGAGGGGAGAGAGATAGGAGTGAGTGAGTGAGAGATACTTGAGAGAGGGAGAGGGTGTAGGAGGAAGAGACTTGAGAGCGAGAGAGGGAGGGAGTGGGAGAGAGATAGAGGGTAGAGAGTTTAAGGGTAGAGGGTAGAGGATAGAAAGAAAGGGAGAGAAAATCAACCTATAAAAAATCAACTTTCTCATAACGCGAGCGCATTTTGAAGTAGTAGAGATATGGTCGTTCTTTTAGCAGGACATAATGCGCTCACGTTATAACATGAGTGTGTTTTTTCTTTCTCTAAAAATGGTAAAAAACTCAAAATACCCATGATCTAAAGGCCACATTTTGAATATTCTCTTGGTTCTATGTGTGCTCCAAAAAAAAAGCTTTTTGATGATTTTGTGAAGTGTGCATGCATGTTTTTCACATTCCACCACCTTTTTCATGATCTTTCCACCACCTTTGCATGAAATAGAGGATTTTTCACATTGAAAGGCATATAATATTAGTTCAAGTCTGAATTCCATTCAAGAGTGATATACAATTGAAGTTTGGAGGGGAACAAGCTTTGAAAAAGTCAAATTATTGAGTTTGAAGAAAGAAGAGGAAAAGGATACATAATTGGTTAGAACTCCTCCATTTGAAACTCTGGGTTTTTAGGTAAGTGAAGTCTTTACACATTTTTTTTCATTCTATTTTGGCTTGCTTTCATTTTAGTTATTTTGCATATTCCATGTTGATCATTGTTTGTTTGTCATATAACCTTAGCTTGTCAATGCACATTTTAAATTACACAATTCTTTACACTTGCTAATTACATTTTTAAACCACATCTCTTTGAGGCATTTTGTTAAACAATTGACTTACCTTGTGTATGCTTCCACATTTTGTATACTCATATATATGACATAAGTTATAAGGAAGTAAATAATACATCATTTCTCAATCCTTTACTATGGATGTGCATACCACTCTCCGAAGCTTTCATTTTGGTATAGGCATGGGGGATGTTGGAAAATGTAGTTGAATTTGGTTTTACACCTACAATTTGCATATGCTTGAAATTTTCTAAAGCCTTTTCAATAAATCTATTTTGTGCATATCTTGCAATCATTATAGTCCACGAGGACATATCTCATTGAGGTATTTTGTCAAATAGATATACCAAGTAGCTGATTGCCTTGTCCATGCTACCAAATTTTCCATACATGCCTCTAAAAAATTGGAATATACTCCTCCCACATTGATAGATATTTGAATCTATTTTGGGTTTCATCTCTATTTTTAAATTTCCCTCATCACTAAACTTACCTAATCACTTATGTTGTGATATATTTTAAATGTTTCCTTGATTAGTCTACCTACAAGGGATTATAACTCTTCTCTCCACTATTTCAAGACTCTTTATTCAAGGCTAAGTTAGCAACATGGGGAAAGGTGCAACCTATCCTGCAATCATGGCTCAAAATTGAAGCATGGACAAGGCATTTTAATTGTTTGACAATAATTTTTTTGTATAAATGTATGCAAAATGTGGTAGCATTAACAGGCTAATGAGCTTGGCAAGCCAGTGAGCTCACTAGCTTGCCAATTTGATAGGGTTGAAAAGGTAGGCACAACATATGCCTCATAGAAATGAGGTCTTGGTAGGGTTGAAATAGTGTATCACTGTGAGACCCCATTTCTATGAGGCATACGTTGTGCCTACCTTGTCAACCCTACCAAATTGGCAAGCTAGTGAGCTCACTAGCTTGCTAATTTGGTAGGGTTGACAAGGTAGGGGTAGTATATGCCTCATAGAAATGGGGTCTCACGGTGATGTAAAGGTAGCATATTCCTCATAGAAATGGGATCTCACGTTGATTTACATCAACATTACCACATTTCTATGAGGAATACGCTGCCCCTACCTCATCAACCCTACCGTTGGCAAGCTAGTGAGCTCACTAGCTTACCAATTTGGTAGGGTTGATAATGTAGGGGCAACGTATGCCTGATAGAAATGGGGTCTCATGGTTATGATGTACATTGATAGAAATGGGGTCTCATGATGATTTACATCACCGTGAGACCCCATTTCTATGAGGCATATGCTACCCCTAACTTGCCAACCCTACTGAATTGGCAAGCTAGTGAGCTCACAAGCTTGCCAATTCGGTAGAGTTGACAAGGTAGGGGTAGCTTGAAAAAATGCCTCATATAAATGGGGACTCACAGTGATGTACATCACCATGAGTCCCCCATTTCTATGAGGCATTTTTTCACACTATCGTACATCACCATGAGTCCCCATTTATATGTCACATTTTTTCATGTTGTGCCTACCTTGTCAACCCTACCGAATTGGCAAGCTTGTGAGCTCACTAGCTTGCTAATGCTCACATGATTTTTCTGATGGAATGCCTTAAAGAAATGTGGTAATGTGGAATTCCATGATTGCAAGAGAGGCTCAAAATGGAAGCATGGATATGGCATTTGAATTGTTTTACAAGGCATTTGAATTCACATGCCTTTTCCATGCTTCCATTTTAAGCCTATCTTGCAATCATGGCATGCCACATTACCATATTTCTTTAAGGAATTCCATCGAAAAAATTCATGTTGTAGATGCTCAAATTATCTTGATTGGTATCATGCACTCGATTCTGATTCACTAACTTCAATTCTTCCTTGATCACTTCTTTACTAATCATTTAATTGGATAATCTTTATTTAATTAAATTCATTAAATTTCCTCCTTAATCAGATAATACACTTTATCAGATTATTTCATCTAAATTCCTCTTTAATTAAATAAATCAACTTTACTTAATTAAATCCTAATGTTCTTCCTTTAATTAAATAAATCAACTTTATTTAATTGAATAAATCATTTTATTTAATTAAATTTATCTCCCAACTATCCTCTCATTTGATTTAAATAGATCTAAATATCTAAATCAAATGTCAAATCAAACTAACTTCATCTCAGTCAATTAATCCCAATTAACTCCTAACAATAATCCTCCATTCCTCTAGCTTTTGCAAGTTACATATGTAAATCAACTAGTTTGATTTATTAATTCCTCATATTTTCATTCAAATGTGGCATATTCTTGGAATATTCTATTTATTTGAATTCTCCCTCCCAAGGGAATTTTTTCCTCCAACTTGTCATTAAAGGCTCTTACAAGTCCTCTCCTTGAGCCAACTTGGCATTAACTCCTCTTACAACTCTTCTTACACAAGCCATCTTTTGAATTTGAAATTCTACCTACATGCATTAAACATGCACATTGTTCAAAATGTGCTCCACTCTCCTTCATTATCATGTTGACAAGTGGCACAATTCCATTGATCCATATTTAATCCCACATTCATCTTATTCCTCATTCTTCAACTCTTCTTCATTATAAATAGAGATCTCTATTGATTTGGCATCCACAATCCATGTAAGATCATTATGCTCATTTGAATCCACAATCATTCACAAGTTTATGCAAAGTTATTATAGTCATTTTGAATTCAAAGTGTTGGCACTCTCAGATTTTGCAAATTTGAAGTGCCCATTTTGAAAATTTAGCCTTTGCACACTCAGAAGTGCACCTGAGAAATCTGCCGAAGTGACCTACTTTGGAGGGTCATATTTCAAAGCTTGTTGATTTTCAAGCCAAACCCATTTTTCCAGCCCACTCATGTGACATATGTGAGAAAGCATGTCAATTTTCAGCTTCCCATGATGAGTTTTGATAGGGTTTTGAAAAGCAAAGCTAGAGGGTTTTGGCATTTTTTTGTTGTTTGCAAACTTTTAGTTTTGCAAAGTAAACTCCTATTCGAGCTTGCATTTCAAAAATGGATGATCGTCAAGATAAAACAATTGTTGCTTCCCATTTTCCATATGTTCATGTGCTCCCATGTCAAGCTTCAGAGCCTCACGATCTGATTTGCTATTTTTACCAGGCCAAAACCAAATGTAATTTGTTCAGTTTTGCACCTACATTTTCTGAAACCTTTCAAGGTCAACTTTGACCCTCAATATCTCATGAAGATTGATGATTGAAGGAAACCCCTCTTGCACATGTACTTAGTGTACCAAAATTAACTTATTTTTCCAGTGGCAGCTTGCTAGGAGTTGATTTAGTGAGTTTTAATTGGTTTTGAACTGCTGCAATTGCAGAAAAGTTCAACTGAGCAACTTTTCTGATTAATACCTTTCACCTCATGACGTGTTTTTTCAAGCCGTATTTTTCACTCCATTATCAGGTCAAATTTCTGCATTCCTACAAGTTTTCATGGTTCTGGGAGGTCATTTTCCTAGTTTCCCAAAGTGATTCCAGAGCTCACCTAGCTAGTTTTGCTCATTTTTCAAATATGCTTGAAAGCAAGTTTTAATGGCAACCCAGTTTGAATTTTCTTGCTAGAAGTATTTAGAAGCAACATCAAACCAATTCAAGACAAAATTTGTTTGAAAAGAAAAAAAATTTAGTCGGGCCCACATGGGACCCGACATGCTTTGCATAGTCATGAACTTGTAATTGTTGTAGTGTTGCAACCACATGAGGTAAACTTCTTTGATATGGTCAGTAATTGGAAATGTATACAAATTTCATTGCCTTCATGAATTCAAATGCAGAGCAAGGTCCATCTTTTATTCAAAAAGCATGGATTAAAAACTGAGCATAATTCAAGCTTGTGAATGACAACTATGTCCGTCAAAAAACAATTAGGAAGGGAGTGATGTTTCATTTGAGTTACCATGGGATAAACTCATAGCAGTGTTTAAATCCTTGCTTGATTGCTTAAAAATTTATATGATATTTAAAGGAAACTATTTTATCAGGCTAGTGTTGTTGCATTTCCTTGATTATGTGGATACATGGCTACATCTTTCTTGCAACCGATTGATTGTTGCTCGAGAATATTGCTAATATATTTGATTGGTAGTCATAGAAAGAGTTGCAGTGAAAGTTTTCAAAATGGAAATTGATTAGGGTGTAGTGCTTGTCATAAATGTTGATGAGGTTTATTCACATATTGAGGACATATTTTGTTAATTCATATTAAATGATTCCTTCAGTTCAAAATCAATTATCAATTCAATGATACAATGCAGCTTGGGATTTGCAAGCTCTTTTGAGGTAGATAGTATAAACTATTGATGTGCTAAGTTTTATTATGATCAGATTGGATGCGTTAGCCCTATTGAGGGGACCTTGTTAGAAAGGAGCTTGCACAGTCTGGGCCTTTTGCAAACAAGTTGGCAAATACTGTGAACCAAGGAAATTAGTTCCAGATGATATTATTTTGAATCTATTGGCAAGGCATCTTGAAAAGAGTGTGTTGAATGGTGAAACAAGATTTGTTCTTGATGGTTTTCCAAGAAAAATAAGCCAAGGGGGAATAGCCTCTGCATAAGCTGAAAGTGGTCCATTTGATAGTGCAACTAGAATTTCTGCTTGAAAAGATCTTTTCCCAATGCCATGAGAGGAGGGATTGATCCACAGAATGTGATAGGGATGCCTCTGCTAATTGTGGTCTCATTGAAATGCCATCAAAATCATTGCATGATGAACACAAAATGGATTAATTAAAGGGGCTTGAGAAATTCTCAAGCAAATGCAATTGGTAGCTATACAAAAATCTCTCCTACCTGCACTAGAGACAGTGAATCATGGTGGAACGACCACTTAGATTGTTGTAAGGAATTCATACAAAATGGATTTGTTGAAAAAACTTTAGAAACTTGTAAGAAAATGTAACTGGAAATGGAATTCTCTTGTTGCATATGAAGCAACCACCATTATGACTACAAAATGAGGTCTTCAAATTGCAATGGGGTGCCATTGAGCAAGCTGTTAGGGGTCTTTTGATATCGCAAGGTATGGAGATCCAACAAAGCATAAAGGGTAAAGGAACCTTGTGCGGTTTCTTTTTGAAATAATGAATGCCTTCATCCATCGCACCTCAAATGAACGTGGTCTCAATGGGACGCTAGGATTGCATCCTATGCACAAGACACTATTGTTGAATACTTCAGGAACTGTTAAGCAAGAAGCTTGTGTGCTAGAATGGGAGTAGGATCCAGGGGAACGCCAAGGACATAGAAGGCTTGGGGACGATGTAGTAAGGTGTCAATGAAGTGACCCTAAATTTTTTTTATTGTAGGGGAGTTGAGTCAGGAACATAGGGAGAATGGTAGCTCGTCACCATGAATGGAGGAGAAGTTTTGAGAAAAATGTAGAATGATAAAGAAATTAGGGCATAGTATGAAGCAAAGGAGAAAAAAGGAGATCAAAGACACATAACAAAGGTGAAAGTGTAGCCCATGACTATTCCCCACAGCCTTGGATCTCCAAAGTGCCCACTCATTAACCTTGCGGGATGGGCGAGAAGGAGGCTTCATGTGGCTCATGGGTGTGGGCCCAATGAGTTTTAAATGCATAGGTAATGTTATTTTGTGACCTCCATTGCATTAAAAGTGAAAAAAATTTAAATATAAAGTGCTCGATGGAATTATTAAGCGATGCCCCACTTGAATTAAGATGGAAAAGCATTTAAAATTGAAATATTTCCCAATGCAAAGTGAGGTGGGGTGAAATATTTAAATGGCCCAATGGTATTCATTTAAAATGTTTTCATTTTAAATAAATACTTTAGTGTGTGGGTAAAGTATGGCTCAGTAAAATGGTTTTACCAAGTCTTTTAAAATGTAAAATGAGAAGTGAAAGACAGGGGCCATGGGTGAAGTTTTTTAAATTGCCCCATCAAATAAGTAAAAGCTTTTAATATTTAAAAGCAATGCTTATAAACTATAAGAGAATTTTAAAATGGATGCAATGTTAAAATGAATGGCATGGGGTAAAGTGAATAAAATATTCACTATATAAGTAAAAGTGTTTTCTATTGGCTGGGAAGTGGAAGTTTAATATGCTACTACAACAAAAGAACATAAATAAGGATTATCACGGGAAAGTTGAGATATTTTTACACTGTAGAGTAAATGGAGAAAATGAGTGTGAGATTTTCATGATGAAGTGAATTTTCTGTTGCAAAGCAAAGGAAAAATTTGTTACAAGAGAGAAGAGAGAGGCTTTACATTATTGTTGATCAATGGGAATGAAGCTTCTAGATGACATCTCCAGATGAACTTCTGTAGCTTTTCTTCTATATCTTCTCATTCTTCTCTTATTGTAAAGAGTTATGAATTTTTATATGGGTTTGGTAGATAGAGAAATGCTAAGTCTAAGTTATGAGTTGAGTCTATAAACTTTAATTGTTGATTTCATGAGTAAAAATCAGCCAATTTGTGCAAGCAATTCATAAATGTCTTCAAATTGTCTCCAGCTTTGTAGATTTTAAATCATATGAATTCAATAATACAAAGTATCTTTGGATTTTTCATCTCAATTTCCTTGAGATTGTTTTATCTGTTTATGGTTCTATTTCAAAGAAATGGTTAAATTATTTTGAGAAGATAATTGTGATTGTGAGTGTGCAAGGTGGATTTGGTAAGAAGAATTTGATTGACAATAGGAGTGGATCTATTGGTGTAATGCATTAATAGTTTGAATCTAGTGGTTGAAGTCCATTTGTGATGAATTTTCTTTATGTGTTTGACTCCATGGCCCAAAATTAGGCACTGATTTATCATTCAGCTAAATGCATTCTCAAAAACAATTTATAAATTCAAAATCATTTTAAATCCTTGTTGTTTGGTTGAGATTTGGTGTTGAGTTATGCTTCCCAATTGCCGAGTGAGTGTTGAAATACTAGGAATGCAGCCAGATTTGAGGTTTTCAATGCTTTCCTTAGTATATTTTGGGAATTATCTGCTATAAAAAGCAATTTTTGTGCATAGTTGCATTTAAGTTTTTAGGCATTTGGGTCCTGTAGAGCCAAAAGTGTAGGAGATTTCAATCTTTGACTGAATCTTGTCAGTTGGCCAAATCCCTCTTTGAGTCCGAGTATAAGAAATTGGCTAATTCTTTAGGATTCATTGGACTAGTTGATTTGGAACACCAACACAAAGTATCCATTTTCATCCACATTTTATCCATATTAGCATAAGATTTCATCATTCATAGAAAGGATATTAGCATTTTGTATCAAGGATCAATCAATAATCATCAAGCTTATCAAGGAATTAGGAAAGGGATTCTTTCCAAATCAACGAAGCACCAATTCCCCCATGGGATGTTGGTTTGAGCATTTTGAATAAGATTCCATTAGTTTTTATTTGATATTTTACCTTTTTTTCTTGTTCTTGTGTTTGAATGAATTTCACAGGGAATGTTTGGTTTAAACTTGTTTGAGGACTAATTTTCTCTTGCTTTCCCATGTTTGAGTAGGTTTAGGAAAAGCATTCTACACATGTGACCATTGTCTATGCTAGAAATACTCTTCTATAGGATGATTGTAAGTATTTTGTATGAAGCCTTGAATGACATATATTTCATTTATTTGTATGGATTCATTTTATAGAAAATAATATTTGTCTCATTACCATGCTACAGGTAAAATTATCTGTCATGCCAAGGAAATGAACAAGGAATAAACTAACAGATGAAGAGTATGAAACTAATAAAGCAAAAAATAGTGAACGGGTGAGGGAATATCATGAAAAGAAGAAATTGGATACGATTGACAAAAACAAGCCAATTGAAGAAGAACCTCAACCATCAAAAAGAGAAAAGGAATTGTTGGCACAAAGGGCATGAATGCGAAAGAATCGTGGTAAGACAAATTCAAATACCGTAGTTGGAGACACACCCTCTACCGCAAGTGAATACAAAGGGACACCATTAAGAACAAGTGAATATGGAGGGAAACCATCTACCGCAAGTGAATATGGAGGGACACCATCTACCACAAGTGAATATGGTTGGACACCATCTACTAGCTCAATCCCTTAAGAATCCAAAGTGCAAAAGGGAAACAATATTTGACAGGCTATTACTCAGAAACTGCGATGCTTACGAACTCTCTATTTTAGCCTACAGGATTGTGTTGGGACCCTCTATAATAACCTCTTTCAGTTTTTGTTATCTCAGATTCATTTTCCCATGGTGTCCATTTTTCACTTGATGGAAAAAGTGTCAAATGCAAGCATTGTAAAGTTACAAAGTGGTGCAACTTTAATTATGCAACTCATGTGACCAAACGAACTATTCCAATGCATCTAGATGGGTACATTTATGCTAGGAATAGTCCTCTTTCACACCCAAACATGCCGAATCACTCTGAGCCACGTTCAACCAACTCAATCCCTTATGATGGCATGCAAAAAAATTGAAAAGAGAAACATTCACATGATAGTTGAGAAGTTTGAGTTTTCCACACAAAAAGCATGTGATCATCCTCAAGTCTAGCAAGTGCAAGACATTTTTTAATTATCCTCCTTTCCCTTGCAACGATCTATGTAACCAATTGTAAATGCATACAATGGTGGAAGCTGGAAAGAATTTATTTTCCTCAATTAACAACTTTGGTTGTGAAGCATTTTGCCATTTTCATTTGAAATGATTTGCTATGCTTGAAAATTGGAGTCTAAGAGAAACAAGTGATGCTCTCATGTACATTTATTATTTGGTGTGATAAATAAAGTTTCCACCCTTGAGTCCATTTCTTATTTGTATTATAAATTATAAAGCTTTCCCCCAATTCCATTTCCTATATAAGAAAAAATATTGCAAAAAGTTGACATATACATCTTTTGACGTGTTTGTATGGTGATGGATCAAGAACATAACAATTCATTCTATAATGTGAGGATTATGTTATGAAAATGTTTAAAAATTATTCAAGGTAAATGTTTGTATGATAATGTGTCAAGAAGTTAACTACTCATCATCTACTATGAATACTATGTTTTGCAAGTGTTGTGAAGATTATGTATCCTTTACTTAATTGAGTTGTTCCAATTAAAAGATTAAATATATTGGAATCTTTTTATGAAATATCTCATGGAATACCAATTGAAAATGTGTTTTTTTCTTTTAGATAAATCATTTGATGGAACTCTTTGAATTAAATTGAATTGAGATATGTAAGAGCAAGGGAGCATTAGGAAATACATTGCTCAAGGATCTTAAATAATCCTTCTCTCTCGTTGCAATTTTGGGTGAATTATTGTTTTCAAAGTATTAGGAATGATTTTCCTATTTTCTAGTTGGAAGTTGCCATTCTAGAAGGCTCATCTCTTGATATATATTATACTCATGAACTTAATCAATTATCAAGTTAATAATCAATGCATTTATTTACAATTAATCTTTTCTTTACAATTTGTGCAATTTTGTAATTTGTAACTCTACTAGTATTCCTAGAAATATTGAAGTTGTTTAGCATCAACTAATAAAGTTGTTTAGCATCAATCAGTAAATATTCAAGACAAACCATGAAGGACAACAATGATCAATGCTAGGGCTAACCAATTAATAAGTATACACGTGAATAAGTTAAGTATACATGTGAATAAGGGAAGCACAAGTACTCAAAAACACGTAACCCTTGAAGTATACACACAAATACATGATATACACAAATTAATACAAATTATATATGCATGAATACAAGGTATACGCATGAAAACACATAAATCACAAAGTATACACGTAAGTTGTAAAGTATACACTTGAATACATGTAACTCATATCTATTGAACCATAGATTTATAATGTAAATATGGACACCATCAATAAAAATATTTGTATTAAACAAATAGCCATGTAGGCATACATCAATATATGTTGATATAAGTATAAAATATATACAAAATAACCATATAGGCTTATGAGAATGTCATATAGGCATACAAAAAAGGGCTCTAGAATCAAAAGTCATTGCTCCACATCCTCTCAAAATAAATTCTTTCCCTTTTCTTTTCAGTCGAATGGTGATAGGTTTTTCACTCATTTATTCTAAGGCCAAGGAGTGCTCTTGGTGCTCCTCCTAGGGTTTATCTCATGTTCAAGCTTTATCTATTACAATAAGAAGTAAAGACATTAATATATAGAAACTACATTATTAAAAATGATATATTTAACAAAATAATTACTTACCACCAGTAGACGATCTCTCTCCTCAAGGGAAATATTTGCATGCCCATGATGTGGTGTGTTGAAGCCCTATAGAAACCATCCAAAGAGAAATTAAACTACGAAACAATAATTGTTTTATTTTTCACTAACTAACAACTATAACAACAAATGTAAATTAAAATTTCGTAATCTGCCTCATACCTCCTACATGAGAACCATTGAGGAGTCTATAGCAGATGAAACACTAAGCTCCATTACCCTATGAACATTTGGAGGTGTATCAACTTCCAACATCTAAAAATAAAACAACAAATTATTCAATCACGAAAACTACAATAGTGATCCATGTCATGGCTTATAATGTATGAGATAATGAACAATTGATTACTTATTAAACTATATATTTCTAACTATCATGCTTATTATTTTCCCTATCCATAGCTTGTTTGAAAGTGCCTATTTTTAGGATTTTACCCATAGCAACAAGGTGGTTAACCATTTGATAAAATCTTTGTAGATATGTATGATAACTGTAGTAGCATAGAGAAGGCAGTGAACTGTTTGAAAAAATCCTCAAAGAAATTGGGTCTCATGGTGATGGAATGCCATTGCAAACAAATGTCTCATGGCATTCCATCACCATAAGACCACATTTCTTTGAGGCATTTTTTCAAACACTTCATTTCCTTCTCTATGGTATTATGTTGGGATGGGGTTGATGGTATAGTGTGGTCTTGGTTATGAGATGGAGGGAAATCATGACATGAAGAGGGAAGGGTGGGGACATGAACAAGTGGAATAAAAGGTGGAAGGTTCCATGGATTGGTAAATTGAGGATGAGGATGAGGACCTTGAAAATAATTTGGAGGGGAATTTTGGCTAAAGGGTTGGTTTCTATTCTTCAGGAAATGAGCTATTTGAAAAAATCCCCTAGCGAAATGTGGTCTCATGGTGATGGAATGGAATTCTATCACCATGAGACCACCTTTCTTCAAGGAATTTTTTCATACTACTCACTACCTTGACTATGATATTGCTTACTATTAAATGATTTGATAGATTTTTTCCAAGCATCCATAGTTTGTTGGAAAGCACCTATTTTAGGATTTTAGACATAGCAGCAAGGAAATGAGTAGTTTGATAAAATGATTTGGTACACATGTATGGAAAATGTGGTAGCATAGAAAAGGCGGTGAGTTGTTTGAAAAAATTCCTCTAAGAAATGTGGTCTCATGGTGATGGAATGGCATTCCATCACCATGAGACCTCATTTCTTTAAGGCATTTTTTTCAAACTACTCACTACCTTGTCTATGCTATTGCTTACTATTATGCTTTGATATATTTTTTCCAAGCATCCATAGTTTTTTGGAAAGCACCCTTTTTATACTTTTAGCCATAGCAGCAAGGAAATGAACAGTTTGATAAAATGCTTTGGTAGACATGTATGGAAAATGTGGTAGCATAGAAAAGGCAGTGAGCTGTTTGAAAAAATGCCTCAAAGAAATTGGGTCTCTGCATGGTGATGGAAATCACCATGAGACCACATTTCTTTGAGGAAATTTTTCAAACAACTCATTTCCTTGTCTATGCTATTGCTTACTATTATTCTTCCATATATTTCTTCCAAGCATCCATAACATATACAAGGTAGTGAATTGTTCGAAAGATGCCTTAGTAAAAAGTGGTCTCATGGAATGCCATGACAAGAAAATGCAATTGGAAGCTGCTCCTACTTATTACTTATGCTATGTGAAGTAATTTCATCCCTTCTTATGTTGAATTTCTAAACAACTATATTGTAGTTGAAATTTTGTAATCTATCAACATCTAGTTATTAGTTATGGAATGTGAAGTAATGCAATCAATGATATGAATATAAACTACACAAATCTATTAAGTACAATTCATTACTTAAACTCTTTATTCTATTACCTACGTGTAGGTTTGTCTAAATCCACTAGCACTAGGAGGTGTTCCTACGAAACCTCCAATATTAGCCTATTCAACATCCAAAATCAGATATTAGAATACCATTCATATAATAATTCTATTTACATGTAATAAATTTATAATTGTTTACTAGTTACATACCTCAATGATAGATGTAGTGGAGTAATAAGCAAGTGTAGGGCTGGTGTATCCAATATCAACATTATGAACCTAAAATTTTCTTAAAATCATAAAACGAAATTAGTTAATCTTGCATTTCAAAATTGAAATTTAATAATTTCAATTCAATGAACATGCTAACATTTACCTGATTATTGATCCCATAAGCCTAATTCAAAATTTTATCTACTCTCGCCATCTCCATAGCTACAAAAGTATCATGTGTAGCAGCCTCCTGAGTGTCGGTGGGGTCATATGAACAAGTCACCCCGCAAGCCTAGAACACAAATGGGATCGAAGCCCATCACTAGAAGACTCCCCTAGATGGCACTATAGTATAGGGATGGCATGTTGGATAACACTTTGGGTCAAAGAGTTGATGGCCTATAAAGTGTCTACCTCAAAACTCTCCTTCGTGATGGAAGGGATAACGATGTGCTCATGAGGTGGCCTAGTGAGAGGTTGTCTCACTTGCCGCCTAGGATCCTGTTGTGCACTGGTTTTATTTTGAGCCAACCCCTCACCTCTCCCCTAGAAGTCCCTCATATCAAAATAATTAGGGATTTTTTTCAGGATGAACTCATAGTATAGTTTCCTCGGGAAATATTGTGGGACTTCGCAATTGTTGCATGGTGGGTAATCAAAAATTATGTACTACCTATCCAAAAAAGGTTCCTAATCTATTGGTGGTGGCACCAATGGATAGGAAACCTCTTCACATTGAGGCTAATATTTTGATTTGTGTGTGGGTTGGTGAATAATGTGCACAAATATAATTTTGTAATTTTTAGATCTTTTACATCTTTAAATGATAATTTATCCCAATAAAAATTCCTAGCTGCCTACCTCCTATCTTGCCAACCACTTAATTGTTTGTTGATTGCATCTACATGTTTTAACATTTTTTTAAGTGAATTTACAAGTTTTTTTCTTTTCATGGTTGAAATGTTTGGATCGTTCAACCTCATGATTAACTCAAATTTTTTTTATTGTTTTCAATTTCACTAATTAAATTTTGTTGAGTGTCAGGAGGATGTTGAGGGATTGGTGGAGGAGATTGTTGTTGTGGTTGTTGAACTTGATGATTTTGTTCCTATTGTTGTTGCTCTGCTTGTTGAGGATTTTTAGGAGGGTTTTGAAGAGGGTTTGCAGGTTCATTATCATCTCCTAAAAATTCAACAAATAAATATCAAAAACAACCTAAAACTAACAAATTCACAACAAAAAATAAACAATCCTTACCTCTTCGACCTCCACGTTGATGTGGTGGAATCATGGCAATTAAATAGCAACAATTTGATGAAAACTTGCAAGATTCACTCCTCCCAGAACATGAGTGCACAAAATAAGGGCTTTTGGCTATGGGTAGAAAAAAAAAGTCACAAAGCAAATGAGCTCGATTTCCTTTTTTTCTTTTAATTGCTCATAGCACGAGAGTGGAACATGCTCAATGTGGTAGAGCCTTAGGCTTGGAACACCAAGCCATAACAGGAGTGCGTTATAATGCACTCATGTTATAGCAAGCTCACGTTATAGTGAGCTCGCATTATAGCGTGCTCACATTATAATGTGCTCATGTTATTGCGCACTCATGTTATGAGCTATCAAAACTTTTTTTAAAGTTTGGCCACAATTTGGCACCCTGTCTTTTTGCACCTGCCCAATGATTATCCAATTCAAAGAGTTATGGGGGATCATTATTGGTATAGTGAAGAATCCATTGACGTTGATGAGTAGAATAAGTATGATAAGGCCAATGTGAAATCCTTGATGTCTATCAAACTCAACATCTCTGATGAACTTCAACCACATGTTCAGGATGTGAAAATATGAAAGGTGGCTTGGGATGCTCTATCCACCACATATGAGGCAAAGAACCAAATAAAGATACTCCATCTCCAATCAAAGCTTCATACAATTAGTATGAAAGATGGAAATAAAGTAGATGATTTATAGCAATAGGTGTCTAAACTATGAGTAGAAATTGTAGAGCTCAGAGAGGTGAAGGAAATTTTTTTGGTCCCAATCACTCTAAGACATCTACCTTCTCAGTTTAAAAATTGTGTAATGACATTGAATAATCACAAAGTAGGTGGTGTTGTTTTAAGAATTAGTGATTTTTTTGAAGATAAAGAAAAAATCTTGAGAAAACATGGTTAGAAGTTTTGAAAGGGACCACCACAAAAGAGGTCACAAAAGCAACAAAAATAGTAGAAGCCTCAAAAGAAAATTTGATGGTGTCACATCTACACTACAAACATGTATGAAACTAATAGTTGGTGGTATAATACCTTGACTCAAGGAAATTCTAGTAAAGAATGTACATTTGGTCCTTAGAAATCAAAACAATGTCCTCATCGAAGGAATCACAAAGTACATGTTGTGCCCCAACAATATGATGCACCCAATGAGGACATATAGACATAGCGAATTGTGGTGCCCATCAAAAAAAAATTCTTGTCTCCCAAGCCTCACAACCAATGAGGAAAGTTTGGTTGATTGAATCTAGTGAAAAAAAATATATGATAGGAAATAGAGAGTTATCTAATTGTGGTGCCCATCAAAATGTTGTTCTTGTCTCGCAAGCCTCAAAACCAATGGGGAAATTTTGGTTGATTGAATCTAGTTGCAAAAAATATATGATAGGAAATAGAGAGTTATCTGATACACTACTTGATCAACCCATTAGATATTGGATTCAGATTATAGACAATAAGGAGTATGTTGTTGAAGGAATTGGAAATTTCACCATTCCTCTTGAGCCAAGAATTTGTACCATCACAAAGGTGCTCTATTTTCCTAGCTTGACAGTGAATTTGTTGTTTGTAAGTAAAATTTTGAATCATATGCTTAAGGTGGAGTTTCAAGTCAAGGAAGACATCAAATCATATTTTCTCTCATGAGAAGGTATGATAATTATTAGGTATTTTATGAAGGGTCATTTATTTACACTAGATACAGTCTCATCCTTTACAATTTCTCTATTTGCTACTATGACTAAATCTATTACTCTCTAGCATTATCAATATGGGCACCTTTTTGACAACTCCTTATAAATTATCTTTGCTCTAAGGAGATGGTAAGAGAACCTCCTGAATGTCATGTTTCTTTATCTGTATGTTCTAGATTTCTTGAAAGAAAACATCAAGATATATGCTCGTGTCAAGTACCTTCTATCTTATGGTCATGCATACTAATTTATGTAGACCCTTGCCTACATCCTTTCAAGGATTAAAGTACTTCAATTTATTGGTGGATGACTTCTCTTACAAGACATTGTTGTTATTTCTCAAGAAGAAGAGTTAAGCCTTTTTACTCATTTAGGACTTCTACCAATAAGTTTTACAATAGACAAGCTAGCCTCTTCCTCTCCTCCACTTGTTGATGGTGAAAATGGCACAGCAATAGTTAAACAGAATATTGCTATTATGTTTCTCTTCAAAGAGAAAGATAACACATGGATATCTTAGCTCCCAAGGTCTTTGTAGTTGGTTCTCAACTATGCTGATGTCCCTTAGTGGTCAATGTAACAGTAATGTTCAAGGGGCCTGCTAGTGTGAACTTATGGATTGTTCTAAGATCAAGCATGAATTTAAACCTACTCTAACTGGGGTTTTAAAGAAACAACAAAAGATAGATTAGGGTTTTGGTACTGAAAACAATGATAATTCACCTATCTTAACCAAACTTGCTATCCTTCAAGGAATTGTAAACTAAAACTGAAGAACAAAATTAACTTGTGATTAACACACAGTTGCATTCATTCATAGTGCTGATTTCTACAACAGAGTACTAGTTACTATTTTAAATAAAACACCAAAATAACATTCCATTCCTTGAAGGCTTCACAAATCAAATGATTAACTTAAGACAAACACCACTCTAAAACACAATCTGAAGTAGATTAAGATCTAGTTGCTTCTACTGTTAGTGAAACAGATAAGCAACAATTACAAAGTTGGCACAATCACCAGTGTACAGAAAATACATGACTCCAAATTGTTTCCATTTATACTAAGAAAACTAAAAAGATACACTATTGATTCCTATTGGATCTAACTACTAACCAAGAGGAAAAAAGAAGCTCCCATTACTAAGAATCAAGATGCAGTTCTTTCTCCTCTAACTGACTTTTTCTTTTTCTAATTTCTAACTCTTCCTCTCACTTTTCTAACCCTTTACAAAGAGGCAAGAATTCCATATATACAGAATGTACCAAAAGAATGTGTTGGCCCCTAATTTTAGGGTTTACAAAATATCTCACTCGGTTGCAGGAGGGTCGGCCCTTACATCTTTTGAAAAGAGTTGGTTCTGCATTAAATGCGTATCCTTGTTGTCAATGTTGATGAAATATTTTCCCCCTCAGGAGAAGCCTTTAGATCTTTTGTTACTACCACATTAACTCTCTTGTCTCTGTGTCCATACTCAAACTCCCTCCAAAGGACAGCCTTGAATGCTCTAAAGCATTTTTCCATTAATACCAATCTGCCCCTGCCAGTGGTCACTATAGCTATCCTTGTGAGTCATGGTTGCTTCTTTCCTTCGGCCTCCTTCATGTTCTAGACCTTTTTGCATGTTGACCATCTTCTTGAAGCATCATCGAGCCTCCCTTTAGGTCTGAACATCATCACCCAAGCCAATCCATCACCATTTGATCTCAGAAGGAGTCCATGTCATTTGCATCCTGTTGATCTTCTTCAAGGTGGTAGTCAATCAGTCAAATTGTCACTGGTTTGCCTTCTTAGCTCCTCCTGATTGGTTAGACATATGCCACGCAAGACTTTCAGGTGGTCAAAGGTCATTTGAATGGAATTGCATGCCGGTGAGACACTAATTGTGTCTCCCTGATGCGATTATAGCTTGAACAGAAGCCATCGGCATAACATATAATAGTCGGCGAGGCCTTTTGGCGAGCTATAGAAGTCATTTCGATGCCACAAAAACTATCGGCAAGACAACACTCCCTCGGCAAGACCTCTCAACTAGCCTTTATTTCCTTGGTGAGCACACCCACATTCAACAAGACAATAGAGGGTCGGCAAGACGCCACCCCGAAGCCCCTCCATCTCGGAGAGACCATCGCACTCGAGAAGACATCTCCCCGAGCCCTAATCATCTGCTCGGAGCTTCCCTGAGCTATTTCTTTTTCTTCGGGCTCGAGCTCCTTTTCCTTTCGGCAAGACCTCTCAATCGGCAAAAGGTTATGGTGAGCTCCCTCTTCTCTTGGCGTGCACATTCCATCTCGGGGAGACTTCTTCGTTTCGGGGAGACCTTACCCCGAACTCATGCCCTATCACCAAGACATCTCTGTGTCGGTGAGACCTTTCGCCAAATTCATTCATTCTCCTCGGGCTCATTATATTTTGATGAGACTTTCTTTGGTTTTTGAGATGCTATTGTGAAATCATCCCACTCTTGCCAAGCCCAAACCCTTTCTCTTTCAGTGAGACTCCGTCGGGTCGGCAAGAACTCTTGCCAAGCCCTAGATTCTTTGGCGATGCTAGTCTTGCACAATGATCGGGGAGACTTCCTCTTAGTTGCCGAGAGCTCATAGCGACCAAAATGTCTCAGCGACTCCTTGGATTTCAAATGAATAGAACCTAACTACCAGTCGGCCAGACAACAAGAGGGTCTCAGTGACTTTTTCCTGAGGAATTTTATGTTGAATGGGACTGAAGCATGATTTAAAGTTGACTTCCTTGAGAGAGATTTCCAGATGAGTGATTCAATCCTGCAAAACAAATGCCTTAGTCAGTCCTTGGAGCATATAAAATACATCATTGTTCATGATTATTTCGTTGATTCTTAGCAAGAAGAAAACCAACTCAAGCTGAGACATAACCAAAATTTGACAAAACAAAGAAGACAGACTCAGGAGGAAAATAGAAGAACTCCCAAGAGAAAAGCAAATAACTAAAGACAAAAAGAAAAAAAACAAACAAAAGGGAGACCCATTTTGTTCCAGAATAAAATGGGGTGGTTATGCAGGGCATAACAAATGGCGACTCGGCTGGGAAAATAGTTTAACCATTTTCAAGAAACTAAAGGATTCAGCTACCCAGAACTCCTGGTTCATGAACATCACAACTCCAGTTGGGTTAGTTTTAGTAACCAAGGCTGATCTAGAATCTCAAATGTAATTCAACAATAACTACTCTTGAATCTATGTGTGTGCTTGATAGTGCATCATCCTTTCGTAAATTTTTCTTTATCTTTCAAACAACAATGTGCAAGATTTGAGCTACATGAGTTGATTCCCTTTAGCTGTCATGCAATGATATCCTGGGTATTACTCCACTACCAGTCAGGTGTCCATAGCCGCAATGGAGAAACCTGTAGTTTTCTCACAACATTTCTCTATTGCCAGTCAGGCGTCCATAGCCCTGGTAGAGATACTAAAATCACCCATTCATATTGAGTCCTTTTTCTCTTTTAGATAATTCTTTCCTTTTTTTGTTTTCTCATAGAGTTTTAGATATTTCATTCAATCAATTTTTTTTCAATATGTCAGATGTTTAACATCTGTGCTGGGTTGAAAACTACCGTAGACTTCATAATAGCACCTGGGAGATCAGATTTTTCACTCAAATCTTACAACACTATCATTCTAGGACAAATATACCATTATCCGAGGAGATGATCTTGGTAGTTTGTGACAGATTTAGAGGAGCTAGTGAAGGTTACTTACTTTGCACCTTGTTTTCAAGACCTTCCACAACTCTTATTGGCAATGGGCATAAAACAAAGAGTTTTAGGACAAAATCACCCAATCAGCAAACCTAAAAATATCTAAACTAATTCTCTCCTAATGACCAAAGTATGCTCGAGATAACAACCACCATTTTAAGATGGGAAAGAACAAATAAACCCCAAAGAACAAAACAAAACAGAATCCAAAAGAACAAAGGAAACAAAAAGACAGAAAGAAAGGACAAACAAACAAACAACAAATTATTTACAAACAAAAGAGAAAATTACTTACACAAAGAGTAGCAGATTATTCACATAAAGAACAGAGTTATTTACATACAGAAATTATTTACAAGCAGAAACTATTTACACAGATGCATCACCCAACAAAAGTACCAACTTCATGGCTCAAAATAGTGTTTAAGAAATTGTCCATTGACAGGAAATGGAACAGGTTCTCTAGTTAAACTACTCAATCGAAAAGCATTTTCCCCTAGGATCTCAGCAATCTGATAAGGACCTAGCCAGAGCTTATCGAATTTCTGGTGACTTCCCTTCTTTTCACTAGCTTTATCCCATAACAACACAAGGTCTGATATCCTAAAAGCTTTGATTTTGGCTCTTTTGTCAGACCAACATTTGGCAATAGCCTACTGCCTAAAGAATTGTTGCAAGGTGGCATCTCTCAGTTCTTCTAATTTCAATAAGGCAGCTAACCTTACTTCTATCCTACAGTCACTAGAGTAGAATTTCTACATGAACTTAAGGATAGGTATTTGCAGATGGATAGGGAGCACAGGCTCTTGGCCATATACCAGCTTGAACGGTGAAGTCTTTAAAGCAGCCTTAATCCTAGTCCTATCTGCCCATAATGCAAATCTCAGCTGGGTATGCCAGTCTCTAGGATTGTTTTCTAACAGTTTCTTAATTACCCCTAAGAGATTCTTGTTAGTTGATTCTGCAACTCCATTGCCTTGTGGGTAATAGTTTGAAGAATATTTCAAGACAATTTTGTGATCATAAGCCCAAGAAATAAACTCAACAGAAGAAAAGGCAAAGCCATTGTCACATACCAATGCGAAGGGTACCCCAAACCTAGTTGTAATGCATTCAGTGAGGAACTTGATCACTACCTTTGTTGTGTTGTTCTTGTAGGGTATAGCCTCTATCCATCTTGTGCAGTAATTAGTAGCAGTCAAAATAAACTTTTGTCCTGCAGAAGAATTCGGGTTAATCACCCCAATAAAATCTAGTGCCCACCGGGCAAATGGCCTTACCTCGTAGATGGGCTGCAATGGCATGGCTGTATGGAGTTCTTTTGATGCAGAAATCTGACATACGTGACATGTTCTCACATGCTAATGGGCATCTTTGAACACACAAGGCCAGTAATAACCAGATATGAGGATCTGGTGTGCCAATGAATCTGCAGAACCATGACTTGTGTCGTGTTTCCCATGAAACTCAGAGATCACATGTTTAGCCTCTTACTGATCAAGGCATCGTAGGTACACTCCCTCAAAATTCTTCCTGTATAGTAACCCTCCTTTGAACATATAATGGGAACTCTTCATTCTTAGCGCTCTCCTTTGAGTTGCATTCATTGCTTCTGGACACCGATTGTTGAGCATAAAATAGACAATATCAGCATCCCAAGGGTCGTTGGAGAAAGATTAGGTTGTGTATTGCTGACAAATGATGTTGTCACTAGCATTCACCATGGAGTTGGACAAACCTATACCTCTGACAAGTCTCATAAGGCGTATCTCTAGATTGAACTCTTGCAAGATGGCCATCCATTTCCCTCTTTTTTCTCCTAGCTCGCTCTGCATAAGTAGGGACTTCACAGTAGTGTCAGGAACTACAACAATGATTTGGCTTTGGACAATGTAGTGCCTGAACTTCTTGACAGCCCTGACCAGTGCAAAAGCTTGTTTTTCAATAGGTGGATATTTAATTTCAGCATTCTTGAATGGAGAACTCATGAAAGTGATTGGCCTCTCCTCTGCCTCTTCTCCTCGTTGAGTTAGGACAGCTGCACAGGAATGTTCAGAAGCAAAGGAATAAATATAGAATGGTTTTAAGTAATCAAGGTTGGTAAGGACTTGCGCTTCTGAAATGGATTGCTTGATATGTGAAGATGCGACCTTCGCCTCATTGCTCCATTCTATTTTGGCGTCTTTCTTCATCATTTTGTTTAGTGGTTTTACAATTTCTGCAAAGCCCATGATAAATTTTTTTACAAAGTTGATCTTTCCACAAAAAGATCTTAACTCTTTCTTGCTCCCTAGCCTGGTGATCTTCAAAATGGACTCAACTTGATCTAGGTCAATTGATATTCCTCTTTCTGAGATTATGTGCCCCAAAAGCTTCCCTTCAAAAACTCTGAACATGCACTTTCTAAGATTCAAGGAGACGCCATATTGGATACATCGTTCTAGAACCTTAGCCAAGTCCACAGCATGGTTCAATCTATCTTTGGAGAACACCGTCAGGTATTCCATGTAGATGATGATGCACTTTCCAATTAAGTCCTTAAATGTAATGTCCATGGTGCACTGAAAGGTCGCTCCAGCGTTTATTAGACCAAATGGCATCCTTTTGTAAGCAAACATTCTCCACTTTGTAGTGAAGGTTGTCTTCATTATGTCTTCACAGTTAACCATTACCTAATTGTATCCAGAGTAACCATCCAGGAATTATATCATCTGAGATCCATTGACAGTCTGCAAGACCTCATCCAATGAAGGAAGTGGGTAGTTATCTTTTTTTGAAGCTCTATTCAGATTTCTAAAGTCTACACATAATCTGATCTCTCTGTTTTTCTTACGGACTGGAACTAAGTTAGCCACCCATGTTGAATGGCATATAGGGAAGATTATACTTGTAGAAAGCAATTTCTGAACTTCCTTAAGGATCAGTGGCTCAATCAGGGCATTGACAGGGCGTTGTTTTTGTCAAAATGGCTTAGCTTCGGGCTTCAGAGGGATAGTATGAGTCATCACAGAAGCATCAAATGTCTTTAGATCTTCATATCCCTAGGCTATCGCAGCAATATCTTTCTTCAATTCCTTTAGTATATCTTTTCTAATTGCTTTAGGGAAATATTTCCCTATGTAGACATTCCTTTCAGGGCCAAAATCAGCTAGGTTAATAGTTTCATATTCACCTCCTTTATCTTCAACTGATATCTTCTCTGGATCCCTTGGGTCTAAATCAAAGATTCTTTCTAGGGCCACCATTCCCTTGGGGATGTTGTTACTTCTCAAATTGAGGACCCCTTCTATATCAAAATCTTCAGGGTTCTAATCTCCTTGATCCCTGTTGGAATCATCAATGATTTGTCCTTCAAAAACATCTGAACTTGCTAGGAAAGCAAGGATATGTCGACCATCATCAAAGACCTGAAATTTCTTGATATTATCAGGAACAGCTAGGGTGGGTATCAATTCTACTGAGAATATTTTAAACTTAGAGCCTTGCATAGGTTCCAGGGTGCTTGCAGCAATAGCTAATGAATCAGCTATCTAATTTTCTTCTCTAGGGATCAAACTAATCCCAAAGGCATCAAAGTCCTCAATCAGGTTCCATACCCTATTTCTATATGCTGATAACCTTTTATTGTGACATGTATATTGGCTGCGCACTTGCTTGATAACTATTTATGAGTCTCCTTTGACCACCAAGGCAGTGACTTTCTTCTTATGTGCAAACATTAGCCCCCGAGCTAGAGCTTCATATTCTACTACGTTGTCAGTGCATCCAAATTGCAGCTGGTAAGAAGCAAAGAAGGTTTTCCCTTTTAGGCTAGTTAGTTCAATCCCAACACCACAGCCTGTCTTAGATTTGGATCCATCAAATGTGAGGGTCCACAGCTGATCATGAGCTGGGGTTAATCCTTTTGAAGTCATTGTGGGCACTTGGATAGAATGAGTCAGGGGCGGGGTTACTTGATCTTTTGGATCAAATATAGGGAACGAGTGTTCAATAGGTTCCTCAGGAGTAATTCCCAATCCCTGCACAGATGTATTATGTGACCCAAGGTTATCCTTCTGACATTCACTTGCATCTTTGATGGATCCATCAGGTTTCGGCATACTTGTGAGTGCAGGGGTGTCAGGCAAATCTTGGAGTTGCTCCTTATTAATATGTTGATTCAGAGATGTGTCTGGGGTAGGTTCAATTTGAGAAGGAACTTCCTTTAAAGGTATCCTATCCTTGGTTAACATTATTGCTTCATTGACCTCAAACGAGAAGTGACATGCAATGGTCTCAGGGTGACTTGAGCTAACATCCTCAGCTTGGGAAACATGATTTAAAATGTCAATACAAGGTTGGCAAGTCAATTCAGAATGATTTTGGTAGTGTACCCTACACCAATTAGGGAGTAGAAGACTTTGTAGATCAATATCTTCCCCTAAGACCAGCTGATCTTGTTGTAGCTTTTTGATCAAGGCCTGCTGATTTTCATTAATCACGGGATCAGGGAACTTTTGTGTTGAGATGTCTTTAGAATTAAGAACCAAGAAGATTAAAATTTCTTCTCTTTTATAAACCCCTATCTCAGCTTCAAAGTAAGCTACCTCGTTGGGAAAATCATACTCAGTGATGATATGCTTGAGGCAAGGCTTACTTTCAATTCTAATCTGTGTAGGCACTCCCCTCCATGGTAGCCACATATGTGAAAAGTCGAGGGAGAGATATCCTCCTATACTTTTCATCAAGTCTCTGCTCAGCAGCATACCATAGGTCTCGGAAATGTCTACTACTTGAATATCTATGTTGGTTAGGATCCTAGGGTCAGATCCTACTTGCACATGTATGTTTCTCAATTCCCCCACTACATTAACCTCTATTTTGTCAAGTTGGATGACCTTCTTATTTTTATGGATAGGGTTTAATCCCAATTTCTTGCATACAGAAAATGGCATAACATTCCCTAAAGCTCCTGGATCTAGCAGACAATTATGTAGATTCTTCCCACAAATTCTTAAACTCAGAAGAAATGGTGGGGTACCTACCTTGCTTCTATACAAAACTACATTCATGTCTGCAGCAGGGGCAACCTTGTTTTTCCCTTTTGATTTATCAACTTGTTCTAAATCTTTCAGCACTATCTCCCTTTGAGCAGGGCACCACTTTAAGATGTCAAAATATGAAAAAGAGGTTTTCTTCCTCTGCATCTCAGAAACAATATCAAATTTTGTATTATAACTTGAATTTTTACAACACCAAGTGAGTTACCTTTGTTATGGAAGTTAGGAGGACCTTTTGGTGAAGGAGGGTTATTGTCAACACTTTGGTTTGGAGGCACCATGTGATTAGGCAGTGTTGATGTAGTGAATGGACCCTTATTCTGATTCTTTAGGAAGTGTCCTCCCTTTGTCTAAAAGGCTTGGGAATCATACATGTCTTCCTCTGGTTCATTCTCACTTTGCATTAGGAATGAGGGTTCTTCTTCAAAGAGGTCATATGCCATTGTTGTATCTACTGAGTCACCTCCTTTGTTTGAATTCCCTTGGAAATTTTAGGCATCTTCCTGTGCCATCTTGACAACTTTCTCCACTTTAGGGCAGCTCACCTCAAAATGGTTTGCAGTATCATGCAACCTACACCAGTTAGTCACAAAATTAAGGTCGACAACATTCACAGTATTTGGCATTTCCTCATTAGCTTGATAATTATGAGAGACTCCACCATTGTTTGGCCCTGGATTCCATTGTGTGCTATTATTTGGCCTTTGGTTATATCCTCTATTCTTATTTTTATAGCCTTGGTTAGAGGAGTTTTGGCCTTGACAACCCCTTTGGTTGTAATTGTTGTTATTCTGATAAGTACCCTGATTGTTGTTGTTTTGATTAGGGTAGTTACCTTGGTTTTGGGAGGGGTTCAATCAAAGCTGAGCCATGTCATTTGTAACCTGAGACAGTGTTTTCTTCAAGGTCTCTACCTCATTTGTAAGTTGAATTGTATTTTCACTGTCAACAGCCTTAGCAACAGGTAGCGGTCCATCATGATTTGGTGTTCTAGCTTGGTTGTGATGACCTTGCGAACTTTGAGGAACCTGTGGTTGTTGGAAGAAATTAGGGGTTCCATTAGCAAAGAATGGAACAAGTGGTTGAGCGTGTAACTCAAACATGGGCCCATAATGGGAAGGAGACATCCCTAGGACAGTATTTAACAAAGGGGTTGGGCTAGGCATGCGATATCCCATTGAAGGGAAACCTCCTCCCAGACTTCCTTGTTGAGAACTAATTTGTTGTTGCAACTTGATAGCCAAATGATAAACTTTGGATAGAGAATCAATATCAGTTGGTTGATAAGTTCTTTGTAGGAACAAACCTAGCACAGGGTCTATAACTCTAATGTATGCTTGAATGGCACTATTCTCAGTAACTAGATAGGGGTCTTGCAATTTCCTATACATTCATTGGAACCTGGTATTGAAAAAGGGCAAGGATTCACAAGGCTCCTTCCTAATAGTAGCAAATTGGTGGTATAAAAGAGCTGGATCCACATAAACCTTGAACTGATTAATGAAAGCATTTTCCAAGTGTGTCCAGGTCAGAATGGAACCTTGAGGAAGATTAAGGTACCAATTGTATGCCATATCCCCTAAGGAGTAAGGGAACAACCTAAAAACATCCTGGTGAGCTATCTGAGCTCTGGTACAAGCATCCTTAAAATCCTGTATGTGCTCTTCAGCACTCCTTGATTCACCATGAATGTACTTGGGGCAGAATTTCTCAGGGTTCTTAGGCATATCATGAAAACCTCCAGGAATAGTCCCCAATGGAGAGGGATTATTCTAAAATAATGCCATTGGTGGTGGTGGTTTAGCCAGCTATTGGATGGGTTGAACCAGCTGTGATGGTAGTTGAGACGGGTTCGGTGTGGATTGATGGGTATCCACTGGGGTATTGGTGAAAATTCTAGTGGAGTGAGCAGAGCTGATAAGGGTAGTATGATAGTTGCCCTGGTCTTGTGACTTATCTATCTTGTTGGGTCTTGAGTTCTATAAAAGGTGATGGATTTTCAGCTAATTGAAGAACTCTGTGGGGCCTTTCTGGGGAGGAAAACCCAGTTTTATCTAGTTTTCCCTTCTAGGCCCTCCTTCTAGCGCCAGCTTCTATTGATGGTGAAAATAGAACAATAATAGTTAAATAGAATATTGCTATTCTATTTCTCTTGAAAGAGAAAGATAATACATGGATATCTTAGCTCCCAAGGTCTTTGTAGTCGGTTCTCAACTGTGCTAATGTCCCTCAGTGGTCAGTGTAACAGTAATGTTCAAGGAGCCTATTGGTGTGAGCTTATGGATTGTTCAAAGATCAAGCATGAATTTAAGCCTACTCTAACCATGGTTTTAAAGAAACAACAAAAGATAGATCAAGGTTTTGGTACTGAAAACAATGATAATTCACCTATCTTAACCAGACTTGCTATCCTTCAAGGAATTGTAAACTAAAACTGAAGAAAAAAATTAACTTGTGATTAACACATAGTTGCATTCATTCACAGTGCTGATTTCTACAACAGAGTACTAGTTACTATTTTAAATAAAACACCAAAATAACATTCCATTCCTTGAAGGCTTCACAAATCAAATGATTAACTTAATACAAACACCATTCTGAAACACAATTTTAAGTAGATTAAGATCTAGTTGCTTCTACTGTTAGTGAAACAGATAAGCAACAATTACAAAGCTGGCACAATCACCAGTGTACAGAAAATCCATGACTCCAAATTGTTTCTATTTATACTAAGAAAACTGAAAAGATACACTATTGGTTCCTACTGGATCTAACTACTAACCAAGAGGACAAAAGAAGATCCCATTACTAAGAATCGGGATGTAGTTCTTTCTCCTCTAACTGACTTTTTCTTTTTCTAATTTCTAACTCTTCCTCTCACTTTTCTAACCCTTTACAAAGAGGCAAGAATGCCATATATACAAAATGTACCAAAAGAATGCACTAGCCCCTAATTTTAGGGTTTACAAAATATCTCGCTCGGTCGTAGGAGGTTCGACCCTCAGATCTTTTGAAAAGAGTTGGTTCTGCATTAAATGCGTATCCCTGTTGTCCATGCTGATGAAAGATTTCCGCCCTCAAGAGAAGCCTTTAGATCTTTTGTTACTACCACATTAACTCTCCTATCTCTGTGTCCATACTCGAACTCCCTCTGAAGGACAGCCTTGAATGCTCTAAAGCATTTTTCCATTAATACTGATCTGCCCTTGCCAGTGGTCACTACAGTTGTCCCTGTGATTCATGGTTGCTTCTTTCCTTCGGCCTCCTTCATGTTCTAGACCTTTTTGCATGTTGACCATCTTCTAGAAGCATCATCAAGCCTCCCTTTAGGTCTGAACATCATCACCCGAGCGGATCCATCACCATTTGATCTCAGAAGGAGTACATGTCATTTGCATCCTATTGATCTTCTTCAAGGTGGTAGTCAATCAGTCAAATTATCACTGGTCTGCCTTCTTAGCTCCTCTTGATTGGTTAGACATATGCCATGAAAGACTTTTAGGTGGTCAAATTTTGTTTGAATGGAATCGCATGTCAGTGAGACACTAATCGTGTCTCCCCAATGATATTATAGCTCACAATAGCCATCGACATGACATATAACAGTTGGTGAGGCCTTTTGGCGAGCTATAGAAGTCATATCAATGCCACAAAACCTATCGGCAAGACAACACTCCCTCAACAAGACCTCTCAATGAGCCTTTCTTTCCTTGGCGAGCACACCCACATTCGGCAAGACAATAGAGGGTCGGCAAGACGCCACCCCGAAGCCCCTCCGTCTCGGCGAGACCATTGCACTCGAGAAGACATCTCCCTGAGCCCTAATCATCTGCTCGGAGCTTCCCCGAGCTCATTCTTGTTCTCTAGGCTCGAGCTCCTTTTCCTTTCGGCAAGACCTCTCAATCGGAAAAAGGTCATGGCGAGCTCCCTCTTCTCTCAGTGAGCACATTCCATCTCGGGGAGACTTCTTCATTTCAGGGAGACCTTATCTCGAACTCACACCTTGTCACCGAGACATCTCTTGGTCAGCGAGACCTTTCACCGAATTCATTCATTCTCCCCGGGCTCATTATATTTCAGTGAGACTTTCTTTGGTCACTGAGACGCTATGGTGACATCATCCCACTCTTGCCGAGCCCAAAACCTTTCTCTTTCAGTGAGACTCCGTCGGGTCGGCAAGACCTCTTGCCAAGCCCTAGATCCTTTGGCGACGCTAGTCTTGCACAATGATCGGGGAGACTTCCTCTTAGTCACCGAGAGCTCATAGCGACTAAAATGTCTCAGCAAATCCTTGGATTTCAAATGAATAGAATCTAACTGCCAGTCGGCTAGACAACAGGAGGGTCTCAACAACTTTTTCCTAAGGAATTTTATGCTGAATGGGACTAAAGCATGCTTTAAAGCTGACTTCCTTGAGAGAGATTTCCAAATGAGTGATTCAATCCTGCAAAACAAATGCCTTAGTCAGTCCTTGGAGCATATAAAATACATCATTGTTCATGATTATTTTGTTGATTCTTAGCAAGAAGAAAACCAACTCAAGCTGAGACAGAACCAAAATTTGACAAAACAAAGAAGATAGACTTAGGAGGAAAACAGAAGAACTCCCAAGAGCAAAGCAAATAACTAAAGAAGACAAAAAGAAAACAAACAAACAAAAGGGGGAACCATTTTGTTCTAAAATAAAATGGGGTGGTTATGCAGGGCATAACACCACTTAGATCGAGAAAGAGAATCACGTCAAAGAAATTATTGGATTCCTAAAGCATCACAACAACAAACAAAAATTGACTGCCCACTATACATCCTAACATAATGGAATTTTAGAACATCATAATTAGACCATCATGGAGATGGTTCTTATGTTTTCCATAGTTGAGTTGCAGGATTGATTTTGGGTAGAAGTCTAAATAGTTGTGTATATTCTCAATACGGAACCTACAAATATATTTCAAGATATGACACTAGAAGAGGTATGGAGTGGTCATAAGCCTTCAATCTTCCATCTTAGAGTATTTTTTTGTACAACATATATGCATGTCTCAGCTAATAAGAGAAAGAATATGGATCACAAGACACCCCAGTGTATTTTTTAGGGGTATAGTACTACCTCAAAAGAATATCATCTCTTGAATCTTGAGACACAGAAGATTTATGAGAGTTGATATATGGTATGTGATGAGGCATAATTAGACTCATTTATGTATAAAGGATATTAAAAACCAACCACCTCTATATATTTATCTCATAGTTAGATGATGAGCATGAAGAATCCTATCACAAAGAATATGAATTTCAAGGAGAGTTGTTCATTGATCATGGCCATCTGGAAAATAATTCTTCACATTGATAGCAACATAAATGTTTAAACTAGGTCCAATGCACCATCAGAGACTTCCACTTGAACTCTCTTCCAAATATTTTGTTAGGAGACAAAACAAGAAGAAAAGTGAGAAATGAGGTAGATCTACAATGACGAGTTTAGTTGTTGACAACGCCAAACCTGATACAGTTCATGAGGCCCTAAGTCAACCATAGTTCAAGAAGGCCATGAATACCAATTATGACTCCATGGTACAAAATTAGACATGAGAAATGGTTGATCTTCCTACAAAAAATAAATTCATTGGATGCAAATGAATTTTCAAAATAAATATAAGGTAGATGGATCTATTGATAAATACAAAGCACATGACTTGTTGCAAAGAGATATGCTCAATAGGACATTTATTATGAAGAGACCTTTGCACCAATTGAAAAGATCAAAAAAATTAGGGTTGTTTGTGCTTTGAAAACACACAAAGGATGGAAGCTTTAGTAGATGGATATCAAGATCTCTTTCCTAAATGGTGATCTAAATGAGGAAGTATACATGACCCAACCAGAAGGTTCAACAAACATCATCTTTAAATGGTATTTCAATCTCATTAAGTCAATTTATGGAATTAAGCAAGCCCTTAGGGCATGGTGCATTAAAATAAATGGTTACCTATTGCAACATGGTTTCACTCATAGCTCCTCAAATTCAAATTTATATATTAATTGTAAGGAAAATTAGATGCGGAAAATAATTCTCCTAACATCCATACCTTAGGAAAGAATGTAGATACACTTTAAAATTTACAATTACAGTCCAATTAAGATGCACTATGAAATAGACAGTAGAAACAGAGTATTTGACAATCACACATGAACACCAGATATATGTGGGAAAACCCTTACGGGAGAAAAACCCACCACACCAAGAGAAATCACTTTGTATTACAATAATGAAATTACATACAGATTCCAGACTTATCTTTCTGGTGTCATTATACAACAGCATTCACCATTAATATTCTTGTACAGGAATCTTCACATTACAGTCTACAAAATTCATCCACTGATACAATCACTCAACAACCTGTCAATTCAACTAACAACCAATCGATAATCCAACCTAAACAAAATCTGCAATCTCAGAGTATATCCATGGTGTTCCCTATCTGTCGAACTTCCTCACAGAACCGTCACAATCGATTGTCTTCCAACTGTTCAATTTCGGCTTCTCCTATTGGTCCACGAGACTCCACATAGGACGGTCAAATGGTCAACAAAAATTGCTCTTTGTTGGCATCTCGGTGAGACACTAACTGTGTTCCACCAATGACAAACATTCGCCAAGAGCTACACCGAAGACTTCAAAAGATGTTCTTGTTAGTGAGACATTCAATGTTCGCTGAGATGTCTTCCCGGGATCCTTGAGTTACCCCGATAGCCATTTGTCACCAAGAGTTATACCGAGGAACGTATGGATGTTTCCTCGTCGGCGTGACCTTCTCCATTTGCTGGGACTTCTCACCGAGCCATATGTTACAATGAAAACACCAGCAGTATTCCTGTCAACGAGACACTAGCTTTCATTGAGACTTCTTAGCGAAAACCCTTAGCTATCCCGAAGCCCATGGTCACCAAGAGTCTCCCCGAAATATGATTGAATGGCATGTCGGCCAGAGGTCTCCTAAGCGCTATGAGGTCATAACGAATACACTATGTCACAGCGATAGACTCCACAATGCAACCTTTCGGCAAGACATTTGCAAGGTCAGAGTGACCTGTACAAACCAGAATGAATCAAGCTGCTAGTTGGCCAGGCAATGAAGATGTCACACCGACTTGGCTCTAATGGAGGTTTCAGCCTGTATATTTTGAGGCACATATTTCCAACATTAATAAGGTAGGCACAAAGATTTTATTCTTATTTTTTTATGTGGATGATCTTGTGATCACAAGAAGCTTAGAAAATCTCATCGAGGATGTAAAGAATGATCTAAATAAATCCTTTGACATGACAAACTTAGGGCTACTTCACTACTATCTTGGCTTGGAGATATGGCAAAAGAAACATTATGTTTTTATCTCACAAATTAAATGTGCCAAGTGACTCTTGGAAAAGTATGGGATGTTTGATTGTAAATATTTTTTTACTCTAATAGAGAAAGGTTTGAGACTCTTCAAGTATAGGATTCACCACAAGTAAATGCAACTCTCTATAGTATAGCTTCTACCTTCAAGCAATAAATTCACACTTCTATAATATACCTTTACAATTGGTGCTAGTTGTTGAGTGATTCTACCTAGATTAGTTATATTTTTTGGGAAGTGACCTCTTTTTTTCACTATTGTGACTTTTTGCACCTATTAAAAATCTATTTCTCTTTACAATCCATAATTTCTCCATTTTGACTTCTCTTTATCTGACAACAACTTTCCTTTGATCAATATTTCCTTCATGAGAGATAGAAATATTGGATCAATAAATAACTACGGTCTTCCTTTTTTTCTTATTATCTTATACAACATTTGTGATCTAACAACTCCCTCTTAGAAAATATAGCAATACTTCTAATATTTTGATCTTCTTGTGAGATTATCTTATCAACTTTTCTCTCACATATGCTTTGATACATATTTTTAGTGGATAGAGACTAAGATAAATATAATACTTTTGTACAAAAAATAAAAGTCTATTCAGCTTGATGTTAAAACTATTTGCATTAGCTTCCTTATATTGAGTATTTTCTAGAGTATAAAGAATAATCTAGAAACTTAGTTAACATAATATATTAAAAAAATAGAAAAATTTCTAATAAGAATATTCGAAAATAAAATATACTCTAGAAACATCATATTGGTGTTAATGGGGTGTTTTTCATAACTATTTCATCACATAGGTCCTATTCACAATAGTTACTTAATTTTACTCAAGGTACACATAGGCTACTTATAACCTTATGTCTTACGTCATAAGATTAAGACACATGCCATATTCTTATGTCGCACCTTGGTTTATACAACTAAGGGGACCTCTTTGTAATCTAAATTAATCATATTTATGTACTCATATATCATTTGATAAAATAAAATTATTCTCATATTTGATCTCTCTTCTTCTTCCATTGAAGTTCCTAGATCTTGAATGACTACATATTTAGTCAAATCTTGCATGGTATAGAGAATTCTATACCAAATCTTACATGGTATCATAGCTTGTTGTTGGTATGTGGTGACTGATCATGCAAAACCCTCAAATGAAAAATGACTTTGTAAAACCCTAATTCTAGAAGCTTCCAAAAATCTTGTTATAAGCGGTTGGGATGTATGTTACGGTAGGGTGTTTGTGAGATTTTAATCTATTTTGTACTAGATAATAAAATCATTGGGTGCTGAGTTTCTATGGATGTAGCCCATATTGGGTGAACCATGTTAAATTTTGTGTTGATCTCTTTTGTGTTATTCTTCATTATTATTTTTAGGTTATTTAATTTGCATATAATTGTTAATGTTTATTGCTTCAATCTGCCTGAATCCTAACAACTGGTATCAGAGCCACGTGTATTTTAGTTGATTGGAAAGAAATCTCTAGATTTGAGCGGGAGCAATAGAAGAAAGAAAATTCAAGGTTCAAAAGTTCAACGGCTAGAATTATTAATTATGGAAGATGTAGATGGAAGATTATTTGTATCAAAAGGATCTATGGCGTCCATTGCAAGGAAAAGAAAAGAAAGAAGCTACGATGTCCAATGAAGAATATGAGATTCTAGATAGAAAGGCATTGGAAACCATTTGTGATGCAGGAGCATCTAGGGTGTAAGAGCAATCTTGCATCACCCAAAAAAAAATGTTGTTTCTTTTCAATAAGGGCTAAATTTGGTAAGGTTACTATTTTAGTAGGTTTGCATTTATGCACAGTTGGACACAAAATCTTACACAGACCTCCAGAATGGTAAATTCAAGCCAATGACGAAGAAATCACTTCAATACCATTGTCATGTGAGAAATATTAAAATTTTAATATTAAAAAATCCTAGTAAAAATCTTCAAGGTCAATTTTGAGGCACTTAGAGGCTCTAGATGGACCTGAAAATTGGTGTAAAAAGAAAGTGGATGGCCTTTAGGCCTTACTTTCTAGTAAAATAATTCTTGAGACCTTTCCGAAAAGGTATTATAATAGAAAATATGATGGTCGGATCAAAAGTTATGACCCCGTGAAGTTGTAATACAAAAATTAATAAAATTTCAAAATATCTTCCTAAGCAAGTTACACTTTCCAAAAGATTCTAGGGCGGTTACACTTTCCAGAAGATTCTAAGGCAGATACAACTTCCAAATAAAAGGATGTAAAGGGGGACTATAGAGAAGAGACCAGAGTGGCGTAGATGGTGGCTCTGAATTGCAAATTTGCAAATTTATGTAATCAGAAAGCCTATGTGATGACAAATATAGTGTTGTAATTTCATTTTCAATGATAATAGAAAATATTTTATTTCCTTCTTACATTTTGTTTGTGCCATTATTTGTTGTTTTTGTGAGTTTTAGATTGTAAGGGGAGTACCCTTCATCAATTTGGTTGTGTCTAGCACCATCTGTGGCATTAAATATAATAGAATCTATTAGCTCTCAAAAATGCAAGTTTGAAAGACGAAAGGTTGCCAAGCTTTCACAACGTTTCAGGGTAACAGAACAAGGTTTGAAACAATCAAACCTTCTACTCTTCAAGTGCCACTAGACCTAGGCGGGTGTACCTAACTGAATAGTGCAAACTTAACTTGTGATTATCCATCTGAAATGCTTTGTCCACAATGGCAGATGACAGCGAATAAATGAAATCAAACTTGATAACAATTTGCAGATCTAAATCCTAGAATGCTTAATTAACTGATAAAAGAGATTGAATGAATTTAAATAATGAATTTGCAGAGACCAGTGCCTTGTTGGGTATGTGGAGTCAAATGAAACAGATGTGAGCAACTTATTCTGGCAGAAAATCAAATTGTAGGCATATGATCTATTTATAACTTGTATAAACAATGGAGGATTATGATTACTAAGCTCTACTTTAAGAATCCAGATGAATTCCCCTTTATTACTGTGATCAACAGAAAGGATTTAATCCCTACTTGAGAGAACCAATCAATTAGTCACACAGATACAACAAATGTGCACCGATAAACTAAGAATAAACTTGTTATTTCAATTTAAACAACCAGAAAAAATCAACTTGAAGACAGCTTTAGCAATGCTTTTCAATAAATTCAACATACAATTGATACCAAAAACAACCTGCCACACTAGCTGATTTTATTTGAAACCACCATTTGAAATCATGCACATAGTCTCTGGAAAGAGAAAATTATCCTACTGTAGCCATGCCTAATCTATCTATCTGTGATCTAAAAATCTGATCCTCCTCAATTACAATCCAGGATGCATATTTATACCTAGCATTCAGGAAAATAAATCAAATTGGAAATCCATGTCGGCCACTGTAGAATTCGGGCAAAAACCAAGTCGGCCCGCAACAGTTAAAATTCCAATTACATGTCAGCCACAAGATCAGAAATTATGTTATTCACCTATGCACCAGTCGGCAAGACAATCGTGAAGGTATGCTGAAGGTAATATAATGTTGATCACTCCCTACCAGTGTTCCCCCGCTCCGCATGCTTCGCCATGACAATCCATTTGTTACACCGAAGTGCATTCCTCATGCGCTTTCCATTTGCAAAGACACAGGATATATCTCGCTGAAAGCTCCTTTTTTTTTAATCATTATCGCCGTAACTTACCGCTCTCGGGGAGACTTCATACCGAGAACACAATGTCAAGCTGAAGATCCCCATATAGCTTTATATCACCATAGCCATCCAATTGTCATACTGACAACCCCAACACTGCACTCCACTCGGCAAGATCCCAGGCTCCTCGCCAAGACCACACACCGAAACACATGAGTCATATCGAGCGGTTATCCTTATTTAATTCACTATCGCTATAACATCTTATCTTTCTCACCGACAAAGCCCATATGTCTCAAACATGTCGCTATAACCACGAGCCTTCGGCAAGATGACATATAGAATTCGCTAAGTCACAACGAAAGTCACTCTGACACCATAGATCGCTAAGAGAAAATGCTCCAACGGTGAGACCAGAATAAACTCATGCCGAAAGAAAACCAAACATGAAGTCATCGAGACATATTCGCATCGCTAGGACCATAGGCCGAGAGTTACAACCATATACCGAAAGCCGATTGTAGTAATCCCATTGTAGTCTATCGGTGTAACATATGGGTATCGCCATGACCCAATACCGAAAGCCCTCCATCTATACCAATGAGCCACCAAAATGCAAAGTCGGGGAAACAAAAGATAGTCGGCATGACACCAGCCCGAAAGCTATAGCATATGCCGACAGGGACCTCCACCATCGCCAAAACAACATGGAACCTATGCTGATAACCTGCAACAAGAAATAGTGAAACACACATAGGTCAGGGAGACATTTGGATACCTATGCCGACATGGACAAAAAGGTGAAAAATGAAAACACGACAGAAACCATGGAGCCATATGGCAAAAAATGGGTGAAATATGAACATGATAGGACCAATCTGGAAAATTATGAAAGTGGACAATCATGTAAAATCACCAAATTTTTACAATTCCAATAGTGGCTCCGTCTGGGGATGATTGAGTGTAAAATCAATGCAAGGATCTAGAAACATGGGTGAGCAGACTAGACCGAAAATGATGAACCAGTGAGCAGTGATGTAGGAATGGAAATGGAAAAGAGTGTGAAATGAATGCAAAATGGATGCAAAGTGGAGATGGAGCAGAACCTTAAACTACTGTGCATGGAAAATAATTTTAAAGAGAATAAGCAAGAGTTGTCCATGCACTGGCAACCCTCAATCCTCTGTGTTTTAATTTCTCCTGTTCTGATCTGTGACAATCTAAAACTCCAACCACTTTCCACTGTCAAAAACCTAGTTTTCTCTTGAATTCAACAGATTCCTCTTGAAGACACATATGCAATTCATCCTGTCACCGTTATTGCAAGTTTTCAAAGAATCATCATGCTCAGCTTGACCCAAAATCACTTCATCATTCTGTAATTCAAATTTTTGATCATCATGGGACAAATCCCCGTTCTCTTCACCATAGAAAATATATGCACATTCAATGCAAAATTCATCATTAACATTCCCTCTGCTATATATTATGAAACACTCTCTCAGCTATATTAAAATTTCACAATCAGAGTGCTTCTCATGAAAAACAAAAAACTCTGTCATATCATTGTTGTTTGAAGAAAGCAAGCCATAAACCTTTTGCACCTCTTCAGTACCTCTATTCGGAGATAACACTGAATCATGACTCATATCCTCAATATCAATCATATATGAACCAATCAAAGCTGAATCTTTATCATCCTTGGTATGCAAACAATTGTCTTCTTCACATGAATTAGAATTTTCAAAATCACATACCTCATCCCGAATGGAAGCAGACTTTTGATCAACACCAAAAGTATCACCATCATTCCAAGAAATGCACAGGGAGTCATAAGAATCTTTACACAAAGATTTTTCACAGTCAAAACAAAAGTAAGCTGGAGACAAAACTTTAAGATCTTCATCATGTGCACATCCCTGGTATTCAGAAGTAAACCAATCTGCAATTTGTTCACAACCAAGTGAACAAGTCTCTATATTTTCATCACTACAATTATATTCCTCACTTTTGTCATCATCAATCAAAAATCCAGTACCATCAGAGAATGGGAAATCAGAAACATCATCAATGCAATCATTTATTCCATCATTTTGCTTGTCTAAAATTATTTCCTCCTTTTCATAGAATGGATTTGAAAATATCTGAAACTTACTCATTGACACACCTTGGCAAAAAATCATCTGATCTTCATTTAACTCTTCATCATACAATGAGTTTGAAAAAATTTGGAAATCACTTTCAAATGTACAAACCTCTTCTTCATCAAATGTATCTTCATAACTTTCAACTGCAGCCAGAGGTATTGTATACTCACTATCAACATGTCCCATTGCCCCTTCATCCTGATCTTCATAAGAGGTAGAAGAATCCCCTTGTTGTGGATCAAAATCCTCAAGTTCATCATCAGCATCAGAATATTCACAACAAACATTGCACTCTCTGTGACAATCTGTTGTGCAAGAGATAAGCCTTACACCTTCATCTTTATTATGCAAGCTATCACATGAATCATACTGACTTGCACATATCTCATCTTCTACTGGAAGCATTATTTGATCAATTTCTCTATACTCATTAGAAATACAATCATCGGAATCAACCTTGATAATGTTCTCATCCTTATTCCCTGGGACAACACTTGAATGAAGTTAAAAGAGGATCCTTTTGCCTCAATCCTTTTCTTCTGCTCCAATGTCTCTATTTTGTTTTCTTCCTTCTGATCAGCAATAGTTAGTCTTTCTACCTCTTCTTCAGTAAGTCTCTTCATACTGTATTGAGCAGGCACCTCAACAGAATGTTGCACTGTATAATCTTCTTCATAGTCAGAAAGGACCTGTTGTTCAGGCATATGAACATTGTATTTCTGATTTGAAGCGTCATGCTGATAACCCTCATCCTCTAAAGATGAATACTTTCCCACAACATGGTGAAAAGTATCTGAAGTCAGAAATACTATGTGATCTTCTTCATTGTTTCCGATCAGCATTCCCTCTTCTCGCATTCTTTGGGCTACAACACAATGATCTGGGGAATGTGGCTTATCACAAAAATCACAAAAGTAATTGTTACTTACCATATAGGTTCCTTTCTTGCTCAATGGATTAGAAGCTCCCTCACTTCTAGGCCTAGCTGTTATAGGTTTGCTGGACCCTTCCAGTCTGTATTATAAGGCATGCCATGCAACCTTGGCCTTTCGTTCCTGTATGTGTTGCTTTGCTGAGAAACCCTAGGAATATCTCTTTTACTGATCATCTCAGCAGCCTTCCTATTGTTTTCAATTGTTTGTGCCATCTTCTGTGCCTTAGCCAAACTTCTTTGGAATTTATTTCTCAGCTCATACCCTGTCTTTGGATCAAATGCATTCAAATAAATACTCAATGCTATAGAATCTGGCAACTTTGATCCAATAGGTATTTTATTCTGCAACTTATTGAATCTTCGATTGAAATCATAAATTGTATCACTTTGATCTTTCTAAATGTGCAATAATTCACGAAGAGCAAAATTTGGTGCACTTAGATTCCCAAACTGCTCGAGGAATTGATCTTGAAATCCTTGGAGAGAATCAATTGAGACAGTTGGTAAGTTGTTGAACCAATCCCTAGCATCTTCAACAAGTGATATCATGAATAGCCTCATGTGTAAATATTCGTAGGGTACATCCAAATCTTGGATGAAAGCATCGAAACTTCTTAAATGATCTTTAGCAGTGATTGCATCATTTCTTGTAAACTTTGGAACAATACCCCTCCAACTGCTATCCATTGGATAAGGGGATAATTGAATCCCTGACAAATCAAACTGTCTAATCATGGTTGTATACTGATAAGGGGGAGCATTATGTGGGTACGGATGCTGGTACATCAGACCATAGTACTGTGTATGATAATATGGCACATACTACTGACCATGAGGAGCTCAAGCATGACCTCCCCTGAACTAAAATCCTCATCCATTCATGTTTAAAAAACTACAAAAAATCTTTCAAAGTTGCCACCTACTTTTCCAAAAGTAGGAAAATCATTATTTCTGATCTTTTCCCAGTGGAATCACCCTTTCTGAAACTTCTCAAATTACAACTTTTCCTCCAATGACTCTATAATGTGGTCTTCAACAGAATTTTCTGATATAATCCCCAGCAGAGTCGCCAATTTGTTAGCTCTCAAAAATGCAGGTTTGAACCACAAAAGGTTGCCAAGCTTTCACGATGTTTCAGGGTAACAGAACAAGGTTTGAAACAATCAAACCTTCTACTCTTTAGGTGCTGCTAGACCTAGGCGGGTGTACCTAACTGAATAGTGCAGACTTAACTTGTGATTATCCTTTTGAAATGCTTTGTCCACAATGGCAGATGATAGCGAACAAATGAAATCAAACTTGATCACAATTTGCAGATCTAAATCCTAGAATGCTTAACTAACTGATAAAAGAGATTGAATGAATTCAAATAATGAATTTGCAGAGACCAATGCCTTGTTGGGTATGCGGAGTCAAACGAAATAGAGGTGAGCAACTTATTCTGGCAGAAAATCAAATTTTAGGCATATGATCTATTTATAACTTGTATAAACAATGCAGGATTATGATTACTAAGCTCTACTTTAAGAATCCAGATGAATTCCCCTTTATTACTGTGATCAAAAAAAAGGATTTAATCCCTACTTGAGAGAACCAGTCAATTAATCACATAGATACAGCAAATGTGCACCGATAAACCAAGAATAAACTTGTTATTTCAATTTAAACAACTAGAAAAAATCAACTTGAAGACAGCTTTAGCAATGCTTTTCAATAAATTCAACATACAATTGATACCAGAAATAACCTGCCACACCAGCTGATTTTATTTGAAACCACCATTTGAAATCATGCACATAGTCTCTTGAAAGAGAAAATTATCCTACTGTAGCCATGCCTAATCTATCTATCTGTGATCTAAAAATCTGATCCTCCTCAATTACAATCTAGGATGCATATTTATACCCAACATTCAGGAAAATAAATCAAATTGCAAATCCATGTCGGCCACCATAGAATTCGGGCAAAAACCAAGTTGGCCCGCAATGGTTAAAATTCCAATTACATGTCGGCCACAAGATCAGAAATTCTGTTATTCACCTGTGCACCAGTTAGCAAGACAATCGTGAAGGTATGCTGAAGGCAATATAACACTGATCGCTCCCTGCCAGTGTTCCCCTGCTCCGCATGCTTCACCGTGACAATCCATTTGTTACACCGAAGTGCATTCCTCATGCGCTTTCCATTCGCAAAGACACAGGATATATCTCGCCGAAAGCTCCTTTTGTTATAATCACTGTCGTCGTAACTTACCGCTCTCGAGGAGACTTCATACCAAGAACACAATGTCAAGCCGAAGATCCCCATATAGCTTCATATTGCCATAGCCATCCAATTGTCATACAGACAACCCCAACACTGCACTTCACTCGGCAAGATCCCATGCTCCTCACCAAGACCACGCGCCGAAACACATGAGTCATATCGAGCGATTATCCTTATTTAATTCACTGTCGCTATAACATCTTATCTTTCTCACCGACAAAGCCCATATGTCTCAAACATGTTGCTATAACCACGAGCCTTTGGCAAGACGATATATAGAATTCGCTAAGTCACAACGAAAGTCACTCCGGCACCATAGATCGCTAAGAGAAAGTAAGACTCATACCGATAAAAGCTCATACAATGCTCCAATGGTGAGACCAGAATAAACTCATGCCGAAAGAAAACCAAACGTGAAGTCGGCGAGACATATTCGCATCGCTAGGACCATAGGCCGAGAGTTACAACCATATACTGAAAGCCGATTGTAGTAAGCCCATTGTAGTCTGTTGGTGTAACATATAGGTATCGCCATGATCCAATACCAAAAGCCCTCCATCTATACCGATGAGCCACCAAAATGAAAAGTCGGGGAAACAAAAGATAGTTGGTATGACACCACCCCGAAAGCTATAGCATATGCTGATAGGGACCTCCACTGTCACCAAAACAACTTGGAACCTATGCCGATAACCTGTAACAAGAAATAGTGAAACACACACAAGTCGGGGAGACATTTGGATACCTATGCCAACATGGACAAAAAGGTGAAAAATGAAAACACGACGGAAACCATGGAGCCATATGGCAAAAAATGGGTGAAATATGCACATGATAGGACCAATCTAGAAAATTATGAAAGTGGACAATCATGTAAAATCACCAGATTTTTACAGTTCCAACAGAATCAAAGACAACAAAGGATCTGATGGAAACTTTGGCTAAATTGTATGAAAAACCCTCATCCTCAAATAAGGTATTTCTCATGAAGCGTTTGTTTAATCTAAAAATGATTGAAGGTGTATCTATGACAAATCATTTAAATGAGTTTAATATGATTACTAGTCAGTTAACTTTTGTAAAAGGAAATTTTGATGAAGAGGTGATGGCTCTCTTGGTTTTATGTTCTTTGCTAGAAAGTTGAAATAGCTTGGTAATGGTTGTAACTCTGTCTCTAGTTCAAATACATTAAACTTTGATGATGTTGTTGGTGTTATCCTTAGTGAGGAAATGTGATAGAAAAGCATAGGTGACAATTCAACATTGGATAATGTTTTGATTGTAGAGAATAGGGGAAGAGTAAAGGAGAGAGGAAAAAGCCCAACAAATCATGGGAAATCACAAGGGAAGTCGAAGAAACACAAATCTAAATCCAAAGGAAGAATGGATTGCTAACACTATGGAAAGCCAAGACACTTGAAGAAGGATTGTTTCTCTCAAAAGGGAAAACAAGGAGACAGGAAACATGATGACAATAAGGAACCTAATGTTGCAAGTAATAAATTACAAGATTTTTTAATTATGTGTTTAGATAATGCTAATGATTCCTAGGTAATAGATTCAAGGGCTTCATTTCATGCCAAACCCCATAGGAAATATTTTGTAGATTATGTTTAAGGTGATTATGGACAAGTATATTTGGGTGATGATGAACCCTATCAGATTGTTGGAAAAGGAAAGATAAAAATCAAGTTGTAAAATGGAAATGAATGGTTGCTACAGGAGGTAAGGAATGTTCCAAATTTGAGAAGGAAATGAATTTATGCAGGACAATTGGGTAGTGAAGGTTGCATGGTTACCTTTTCAGACAAAGTTTGGAAGGTCACTAAAGGTGCATTAGTAGTAGCTAAAGGTGAAAAGGTAGGCACATTGTATTTTTGTATTGGTAATACTTACTCTACCTTAGTTGCTACAAAAATAGTTGCTACTAAGATAGTTATAACACTTGCAATAGGGATAGAAACAAAATTGTGGCACCATAGGCTTGGGCACAGGAGTGAGAAAGGGATGAAGGTCCTTCACTACAAAAATTTGCTACTAGGTTTGAAGGAGATTAACTTGAAATTCTGTGAAAAATATGTTTATGAAAAACAAAAAAGAGTCCAATTTGTCAAAGTTAGGAAAGAGAAGAAGAGTGAGAAATTAGAGCTTGTGCATTCAGATGTATGGGGACCATCTCAAGTATATTTTCTTGGTGGCTCTTGCTATTATGTTACTTTTATTGATGATGCAACTAGGAAAATATGGGTGTATTTCCTAAAACAAAAATTAGAAGTATTTGAAACTTTTAAAAAGTGGAAAGATTTGGTTGAGAATGAGCTAGGAAAAAAGTTGAAGTGTCTTAGATCTAATAAATGGAGGCAAGTATTGCAACAGATAATTTGAAAATTACTATTCATACAATGGAATCCGTAGGCAAAAAATGGTTCTTGGAACCCCACAAGAAAATGGTGTGTCTAAGAGGATGAATAGGACCATTATGGAGTGTGAAAGGAGCATGATATTTCATGTTGGACTACCTTTACACTTTTGGGAAGATGTGGTGGCACTCTCAATTTTTGCAAATTTGAGATCCCATATTAAAAATTTGCCTCTGCACATTCAGAAACACACTTGAAGAATCTTCCTAAGTGATCCACTTTGGAGGTTCATATTTCAAAGAATATTAACTTTTGTGCAAAATCCCTTTGTGGACCCACTCATATGACATATGTGAGCAGGCATATCAATTTTCAACTTCCCACGATAAGTTTTGTTAGGGTTTTGAAAAAGTGAAGCTGGAGGGTTTTAACACTTTTATGTTCTTTGCAAACTCTCAGTTCTGGAAAGTAGCCTTGGAATGTGGAAAAAGGACACCATCTCCATCATAGAACTAATCTACATAATCTATTGCACCACCATAGCCAACTGCCAACTAACATCAACCACCTTTCGTTCATTTAGCAAATTAATCAAGACCTATGAATTGGATTCACAGATAACCTTGTGTCACCCTAGAGAAAAAGCTCACTCCAAAGCATAGAGGATCGTCAAACCTTCCATAAGGTTGATAGTCTGCATCCCTTCATGAACAAAAAATAAGATCACCGACCCCAAAAAATCCCTGCCAACCCCAATGATCCCCACAGGCCCAGGATTGCCTCTTGAAGAACCATCAATATTGATCTTCAGAATGCCCTCTAAAGGGGGTATCCATTTACCCACCCTTTGAAATTTATTTTTCATACGCTTGCTTCTCCTAACATAAGAAGATTCCAATGGCAGCCCCTAGATCCCCAGTCTATCCTCCAGCTCAGCATCCCCTTTCTCTAAGGGAAACACCATTTCACATTTGGCTTCAACCATCTTCTAAATCATACCCATAATTTTCTGCCAAACTTGTTGAACCAATATCTTTTCAACTCGAAATATTTTGTAACTTCATTCCAACCAAATCTACCAAAGTATGAAGGTAGGCCCAACATACCACACATCCTATAAAAAAGAGGCCATAGAAGGAGGCCTACCCAAGCTACTCTAAAACTCAACTAGGGAGGAAGCATGAACACGGGGGCTTCTCCAAACACCCCACCAAAAATTCCAAAGTTGTAGAGCAAAGGGATAGTGGAAAAACAAATGAGAAGAGTCCTCTTTGGCCCCACACAAAACATAGATAGAAGGGCCCTGGAATCCCTGCTTACAAATATTATTGCAAGTCAAACACCTATTCCAAGCCAAATTCTAGACAAAATAGTTACACTTTGGCCATGAGAGCTTGTTCCACACTTTTTTCCACCAGTGAACCTCCACCCCATCCAACCTATGAGACAGCAACACTTGATATCCAATAGCAACATTATAGAAACCCTTAGGATTAGGAGACCAAGCAAGAACATCCCCATCATAGAGGGAGATGCAACGTCTACTAGCAAAGATTCTATGAATCTTAGCACACTCCTCCTCCATACCAATATCAGGCCAATCATCAGGAAGCTTCCATCTCACTACCTCCAATTAACCACAAGAAGAGAGGGACTTGAAGTCACTCACCCTTGACCACCCGACCTCAAGGAACCGCTAGCTCAAAGTCAACAAATTAGGAAACTAAGAAACAATGGGAAGAAAACCATCCCACGAATCAGACCAAAAATGAGCCTATGTCCCTCTTTTGTAGATCCAAAATAAGCCATCCTTAATGAGTGCGACCCCTTTCTTGAGCGTGCTCCAAATCACTGAACCTTTCCCCACTAGGGGATATCGTAGAATATCCATCCATGGGATTCCTGGGTAATACTTATTGGATAAGATCCTGGCTCATATTCGATCCTTCTCTACACACCACCTCTAATATAGTTTAGCAGCCAGCACCACCTCAGACAAAGACGAAAACCTTAAACCGAGACCACCAAACTGCTTCGGGCTGCAAAAAACATCCCATCTAATTAGGCTCCATTTAGAGGATGAAAAGTGACCAACCCATAAAAATTTTCTTGCTAAAGAGTCTAACTCCTTAAAAAAAGTTGTCGGGGCCACCTGAAGCATACATTTATAAATGGGAAGAGCCTGCACCATCGACTTGAGTAATTGAACACAACCCACAAAAGACAACCATCTATGGGTCCAATGATTAACCTTCACCAAATTTTTTTCCAAAATAGTCTGCCAAGAATCCCTGAGCATCCTACCAATAGAGATATGAATGCCAAGATAGGTCAAAGGGAGAGCCCCAATCTGAAATCTCAAGATACGTGCAATCCTCCTCTAGATGGTTCCTGGGGTATTGAAGAAAAAAATGGACTTATCTTTATTAATCACTTGGCCCTAAGCACTAAGGTAAACATCCAACACCTTGCACAAATTTGAAGCTTTGCTAATTGTAGCCATACCCATCAAAACAATGTCATCCATAAACTGCAAATGAGAGTGTGAAGGCAGACTACCTCCCCACCTCCAACCTTGAATGAGACCTAGTTCCACATACCTTCTCAACAAGTGTCCCAGACCTTCAACAAGAAGAAATAAATGAGAGAGGGGATCTCCCTAGCACAAACCCCAAGAGGCACCGAAAAGCTTAGAATTCTCACCATTTATTAGCACTAAAAAGGAGGCCGACGTAAAACAACTCATAACCCATTGAATCCACTCCTCCCCAAAACCAAAAGCACCCAACACCTTTTGAAGGAAGGACCACTGAACTCTATCATAAGCCTTAGCCATATCCAACTTAATAAACATCGCCTTATCTTTGGAGTTGGCCATAGAGTGAATGGTTTCAATTGTAATAACCACCCCATCTAGAATTTGGCTACCCTCCACAAAACCACCATATTCCTCAGAAATCAACACTTTAAGCCACTTTTTTAGCCTATCAGCAACCAATTTAGAGATAATTTTATAAATCACTTTGCAAAGAGAAATAGGATGAAATTGACTTAACCTATCCACCCCATCACGCTTGGGAATTAGACCAAGAAAGGTATAATTCAAAGCACATAGTATCTATTTATTCCTCTGAGATTCCTCGACAACTGCCAATAATTCCAACTTGATAATATCCCAATTTTTTTGAAAAAACTCAATTGAGAAACCATCAGAGCTTGGAGCTTTCCCCTTCTTCATTTGGAACACAATCTCCTCCAAATCTTCTAACAAAATATCACCCATAAGATGCTCATTCATCTCCCGAGCGACCAAAGAGGGGATACAAGAAAGGACCTGAGCTTCCTTCGTAGAACCCCCATGCAAGTCTTCCCTAAATAAAGAAGAAAAATAATGTATCACCTCCTTCAATATTTCATGAAAAGAGGATAGATGCCCACCCCTTTCATTCACTAGAATGGAAATAGAGTTGCCATGTCTCTTGGCTTTCACCGAATTGAAGAAGAAAGTAGTATTTTTATCTCCTTCCAGAAGCCATGCTATCTGAGCCTTTTGTTTCCATTAAACTTCCTCTCGCATCTCACACTCCTCCAACACTTTGAAATCCCTAGCCTCTTCATGAAGAAAATATTCGGTCACCCCATCCTTCCTAATCCTCCTCGTAATTCCATTAAACCCTTCCTAAGCAACAACCTTAGCATGAAAGATGTTTCCAAAACACTATCAATTCCAACGTTTAAGCTGATATTTGACAAATTGAAGTAACTTAGCAAAAGTATACATTTTCGTCCCATAAGCGGGTCTGCCATACCTCCACCAATCAACAACATATTCATGTAGAGATGGGTCTCGCAACCACATAAGCTGAAACTTGAAAGAAGGAGATCAAGGCACACTAGTTGAAGTAATGAAAGCTTAATAGGCCAGTGATTTGAGCCTCTCCAATCCAAAATTTCAGAGCTAGTGGACCACATTAACCAATCCAGTAACAGGAAACCAAAAAATGATCAAGTATCTCTGCAATACAATTTTCCCTAACCCTCCGATTATTCCAAGTAAATTGACCATTATTGGGCTTGATATCAACAAGATTTAAAGCCGGGATGCTATCCTGAAGAAGCAACACAAAGGGCTCCAACTTTGTAATACCTCCATGCTTCTTAGCCAACTCAGAAATAACATTGAAGTCCCTAGCCATAATCCATGGATGGTAAGGAGCCATGCTTCAGAAAAACCTTATATGGGACCAAAAAAGATGCTTAACCTAAATCTCAATAGGTGCATAGATATTAGAGAAGAGTATAGACTCCCTCGTCTTGATACAAGAAGCAATCATAGAGATAGATGACTTAAAGGACATCCATCAAAGAGGGCGAACCTTCCCAGGGTTTCATAAACAAGCCACCCCCCCTAGCAAACCCATGAGCACCAATGCACTGGCACTCGCCATTCCTCCACAATTTAGGCATCAGACCAAACATACTCTCAATTGATAACTTAGTCTCCTACAAAAAAAGAACATCAGGAGATTGACTTCTAACCAAGTCATGAACAATTTTTTGTCGAGGGCCATTGTTCAAGCCCCTTACATTCCAGGATAGAACAATCATTTCAAGGGGCTCAAAAAATGAGAATCCAGAGTCTTCATTGACCCTAACTCCACCAATGTTTCCCCTATTAGTTTAATCTTTTCCAAATCCTTTTTTCTACCTAGCTTTGAAGACTTCTCCCAGACCCCTTTTTTTGGATCCTTTTGAAGAAGACCCAAATGAGAAGAAGACTTTTTATTCTTCACCACTTCAATACTTGCAATCGATACCAGGGAAGAACCATCCCCACCACCTTTCTTTACTTCAACAACGGGAACTAACTCAACCTAGACTTCCATTTGCATGGCATCAACATCCTGCATGTCCTGAGTAACCTCAGAGGGAAGACCCTCCTATTTGAAAACCACATCATTTGAGCCCAAGACTCCAAAAATTGCAACGAAATCCACATTCCTGTAAACTTGCAATATAGTGAATGCTTTGAATAATATTCAATGTTGTCCATAATCATCTCCATCAGGATAACCAACTTCGGCCTGTCCTTACACCGTTCCATACAACCATTGATTTTCGTAATTCGAGGACCACCAGATGAACTTGATCCATCAAACCCTGAATCCGGAAAAAAATAATTAATTTCAAAGATCTTTGCAACATGGGGCGATGCCTTCACACCCAACGCCACTCATAAAAGCTCAATGAGGGAGGAACCCCTGACAATTCTCCACTAGCCATAGTACAACACACAACCTAAGACAGGCATGCAAGCAATGAATCCAAAAAAATGATACACCCTTCACTGCATGCACACCCCACACAACACTCTGCCTGAAACTAGACCAAAATGTTTGCACTCGACACCAACTCAATGTGAGAAGCAACAGACATAAGGAAGGAGTTGCACCACCAAAACACTGCACCCTCAAGCCAACACCCAATCCACCAAACCAAGAGACTGAGAGGGAAGAGCCTACACAACAGACACCACCCAACCCATGGCGTAGGAACATAATGAGCCCACAACTGGTCTCATCCCAAAAACCACATGACCAATCATATGCAATAAGATAACATGTTGGAAACACCAACCTGCCAGGTGCACAAAGAAGGTAACCCACACAAAGAGATAAGATAGATCACCACACACAGAGAACAATAACAATGCCCCCCAACACCTTCAACGCACCCCCCAATCTTTGCATGCATAGGAAAAATCTAATAGAGCTAGGGATCGACAACCCTAGCCCGCGTTGCAGAGCTCGCCATCCCGTCCAACATCTCTTCAGGAAATCACATATATATCTTATGAACATATATGTATTTAATTATTTTTAAATATATACATATACTAAAGTCATACGATTTCCACAGTCCATAATGTTAAAGCAAGAGATTTATGGATTTGACTGGTTGAGTTTTTTTCTCTCTCAATGTTTCAGATCAAACTTCATGATCCATCATCAGGGGAGCAACAAGAGAAGAGAAGAGAATTATAACATTCTTAGCAGATAGGACAGATGTAAAAAGATGAGGGGGTTGGGATAAAAGAGTTCAAAAACCAAGAAGAAAAAAAGTTGAAAAAAGAAAAGAAAAAAAGACTAAAAAATGGAAAATTATTTACCTCTTATACTTTTATTATAATTATAATCTCAAAATCCTATGAATTAAAATTTATTTAAAGACAAGAAAGAACATCTTTAAAGTTTAAAAACACATGTTTTAAAAGAAGTTAAATTTAAAAATATATATATCAAATACAAATATATATTTATATATAACTAATATCTATATATATATATAAACACATGTTATAAAAGAAGTTAAATTTAAAAATCTCACAGAAAACTAATGGGAACTCTAAAGTGGAGTATCACATGCATTAATAAGAATTTAAGACCACATACTACACTCGTATGAAAATTAAACTCCAATGAACCCTAGTTATTAACCACTCTCTATCGATGAATAAGGGAGAGTGGGAGTTAAAATAAAAGAATAGAGAAAATAAGAAAGGAGAACATAGGTAGTGGTGGAAAAAGAGATGAAGGTGGGAGAGTTGAACATTGTTCGGATTGGTTTTTGCAAAGAAAACGGTATGAATCAAACTCACATATCTACTCACATATCTTTCATTTTAGTATGTGTATGGTTAGAAGTTGATTATGATAATATTTGGAAGTAAATTTAATGGGAATTTATGATAATGGTAACTCTACTTTATTCTATGATATATATGTTCTTTTTTAGGATTAAACCTTCAACTTGTGCCATAGATAACAATATGTGTAAATATTAGGAATTGTGAACGATTTGTATATTTCTTAGGACCATATAGATTTGTGCTATTGCTTAAATATTTTTTATATTTTTTAAGATCATATAGTTTATGCTTATGCTTGAAACTCTTTATATGTTCTCAAGATGATTAGGATTGTATTATTGATTGAGCTCTATATATATTGATGTATAATTTTTGTATATTTATATAACACCAGGTTTGAGTTATTGTTCAAACCCTATATATAATAGATAGAAACTTGATCATAGGGCAGAGTTCTCTAGGGCACATCCCCATGCAGCTGCTTAGCTTATTTTGGCTAGCAGTGACTACTCAATATTTTTAGGAGTATTTTGTGGACCTGGTGGCACAATGAACTTTATTTTTCCTTCTTATTTTTAAGTAGTCAATTTAAATTTTATTTTTTCAATTGTATAATTTGTTGGCACCTTCAAATTTTCAAAATTTGAAGTGCCCATATTGAAAATTTTGCCTTTGCACACTCAGAGATAATCCTAAAAATTTTGCCCAAGTGACCTACTTTGGAGGGTCACAATTTGGAGCCAGTTGATTTTCATGCCAAATGGATTGTTGCTCTCTATTCTCCCCGCATTCATATGCTCCCTGGTTTTATTTTAGAACCTCATGATCTGATTTGCTATTTTTTCAAGATCAAAAGCAAATGCAATTTGCTCTGTTTTCATGCCTACATTTTCAAAACTTTTCGAGGTCAAGTTTGACCTTCAATATCTTTTGGAGAATGATGATTCAAGGATAGCCCGCTTGAACACATACTCAGTGTACCCAAATGACTTAGTGTGTCTAGTGGCAGTCCCCTAGGAGATGGTTTTGTATTTTTTTAAAGTAGCAACTTGGTGAGTTTTAATTGGTTCTAAACAAGTACTGTTGCAGAAAAGTCTGACAGAGCAACTTTGATGTTGAATATGTTGCACCTCATGACTTTTTTTTCTGAGCCATTGTTGCATTGCATTCTTGGGTCAAATGTCTACATTCATGTTCAATTTTGTGCCTCCAGGATAAGTTTTGATGGGTTATTTAATTGCTTTATGACCACGACATGGCAAAAAATGGTGTTCTAGAAAGTGTCAATTTTTGCAAATCCAATGACAACCCATTACTCATTTTGGTCCAAAACATCTCTAGCTTCATTTTCATAAAAAACGGAGGTCATCTGATGCATTATTTTAATGCATTTCAGGTATGGTAAACACGTTCTGGGGCCAGTTTACAAAGGAGGTACTTGAATTTTAAGGGCTGGGAAAGTTTAGAGGAAATGGCTTTTATCTAAATAATTGATTATGTCTCTATGCAAATTTTTGCGGCTCCAGATGGATTCGCTCGTAGTGAATTTTCTCTATTTGATCTATAGGCAAAATTGAAATTTGCAAAGTTCCTAAAGTTTTTAAAAATGTAATATTTAAAAAGCTTTGCATATTTTAAGTATTATCAAAGTAAAATTACATGGGAAAAAAGGAGGAATTAGGGCAAGTTGAATATTATATGAGTTTTATAAAGTTTAACTTTATAAAATGATTTTCTTGAGCATGACAGTGCCCGCTTGCTGTGAAAGAAATGTTCACGGCTATGAAGACTCATTGAGGGGGATTAAAATAGTTTTTTAATGACTTGTTTACAGATAATCAATTTATATGCTATTTCTATTGTTTTCCCGCTAGCGTCACAGGAGGGAGGGAGGATGCTAGGAGGATGTTAAGAGAATATTTTCATCTCCAATCTCTATTGCAGTAAAGATTGAAGTGTTTCCTTCTCCATGGAGGTTCTTCTGAAGTGTTTTGGTCAGATTCAAGTAGGAATTGGAGTAGATTACAAACTGCAATCACGTTTTTTGGTTCGGGGTAGATTTTTAGTGTTATTTTTGAACTGTAGATCATGGTTTTTGCTTCCAGAAAGGTGCCCCAACCATTCCTCTTGCTTGGGCAACGATATTTTAATAATGTTTTATGCACTTTTTGGCTGCTTGCAAGCTCAAAAATGGCCTGCAACTCATTAAAACGCCCAACAAGTTTTAAAAATGCTCAGGAAAGTTGAAAATGTATCAAAGATCATCTAAAGGAATTTCACACAGCCATGTTCATGCAATACAGAGTAGAAATGAAGGTCTCCCCATGAGCCCGTGAGGAGTAGATCTGACGCTTAGAGAGCAGGGATTGGTGGAGAAAATAATTGCAAGCAACAGTTTTAATGTTTAAAATCTTTTTATTTGGATGGAAAGGAATGGTTTCCCTGAGCCTAATAAATATTTTGATGTTGTCATCAACAGCAACGGGAAGTGGGGATGGAAGCCATGGTGTGCCTAGGTGATTTTTTTAAAAAAAAATTCTAAACTTTTAAAATGCTACTGGAAGCACTGATTAAGTGGGGAAAACATTTTGATAAAATATTCCATGTAAAACAAAAGGTTAAAAACTTTTGTTGCTGTGTAAATATTTTAAATATGTAAAGAGAAGGCAAATGGGCACGGGTAAGTTTTAATGGCCCAATGAAAATTGTAAAATGCCTTCAATGTTTAAGTAAAATTTAAAGTGTGGGAAGATTAAAATAAAGATACACGGGTAAGGAGCCTTCACAAATAAAATATTTTTCATTACTGAGAGAATGAAAAGTACAGTGAAATAGAAAGACTTGCACAGGAAGTTTATTTTCTTCAGTTGTGGAAAGACAAAGCAGAATGAAAATTTTTCATGAGTAAGGCTGAAAGTTTTCACTATAGGGGTAAATGGAGAAATGAAATTTCTCATGAAGAGGGTAATTTTTTGTTGCTACACTGACAAGGCAAATAAAGATGAATTATGATTATCCAAGCTAAGGAATATTTTTCTGTTGAAGAGTAGGAGGTGCATGAAGTATGAATCAGAGTACAGATTAGGGCTTTCTTTTCGGGTGGTGGAAAATTATTCATCAACGATCTTGAGCTTGCCAAGTGTCTTCTTTTGATGAGTATTTAGGGTTTTTTTTATCCTTAAGTGCAAATTTCCAATTCATTGTAGGGAGTTATTTGTTTTGTAATTATTCACGAAGAATACTGTAATAGGAATACATAACATTTCAATTTTTTTGTTTTAGGTTGGAGTCTGTCAATACATTTGTATTTATAATAGCAATATTGACAAATTAATACATAATGGTTAAAATTCAGAACCATTTTCTCTCCTATGTATTGGTTTTATAAGGTATGAATAACATAATCAAAAGTTATTTTATTTGCCTCCATAGAATTCTAGTGGATGTTTAGTTTTATTCTTGCTTATCCATTCAATGAATGTATATAAATGCTTGAGTGAAGCTACTGGTTTATGTTATGCTAAGTGCTAGGATTTTGATAAGTTATGGTTGAGATGTTATGTTGAAATACTGTAATTCAATATCTTCAAAGCTTAGATGATGCTATGTATTAGATTGTTATCAGGTTGCACAGATATTAAGTTGACTCTGTTCCAATGGATGAAGCACTGATCTAAGTGTGTTTTTCTTGTTTCAATATGTTGATTAATTCAACAAAAAATCACAAATTTCAAATCAATTTACTAATCAATCTCAATTTGTTTTTGTGTGGAATCTAATGTTATACATCTCTCATGTTTAAATGAAACACTACCATGAAGGTCAACCAAACCTTTAAGGTACTGAGTCTTTCAAACAATTGAAGGAGAAACATCTATTTATAGTGTATTTGATGCTTTGGCACACAAGTATTTATAAATATACTATTGGGATTACCCTCCCTAGTGTAAAAATCCAGAAGTGTAGAAGATTTTAGTTTTTGATTGAATCTTGTTCATTGGCCAAATCAAATCTCTGAGTCTGAATATGAGAGAGTGGCTACTCTTTAGGACTCATTGCAATCTGTTGATTTGGGAACCAACAGATTGGAGACTCTACTAGGGAGAACTTTGAATCTTCGGTGCAAATTTGTTGAAGACCATTTGGAAAGAGAAAAAAAGAATGAGTTACTGGTTCAAATGTTGAAGAAGTTCCAGATTTGCAAATTGATTTGTAGCAGCCCCAAATTTCAAATACTGTGAATTGAATCTACTGGAAGAACTTAGAGAATTTATTTTTATTGATGAAGATGTCTTTGCTTCAAAGGTTTTCCTCTTTTGAAAAGGTGGTGACTCTATTCTATATTTTATGCACATGAAGGGTTGTTATTTGTTATTGTGACCTAAAAATGCTCTATTCAAAATTGCAGCAACTAGAGATGTGAAGGTACATGACCTTCTATGCATACTTTCATTTGCTGAACCTATCATATTGGGTGCAATTGTTGTTTCATTTAAAGAATTTGTCTTAGTATTCAAAGATTTGCTAATATGGATGGTTAGAATGAATCTATATATCCTTGAGATTTCTATCCATTTGTATTATCATATGTTTCAAGCCCAGGTTACCACCATATTAGCAATTATCCTAGTGATCCTTCATATTGTCATGATTACGATTATGCACAATTAGTTAAACCCAAATTTTCATATATCTATGGATTACCAAAGGGAAATAACCATATCATTAGAAACCTTGATGCATATTGTCAAGAAGCTTCAGAAGTTTGATAATCCTCAAACATTTGACACCCCAAAGTATAGGAACCCAAGTGTGAACAAGCCTAGGTTCAGCTAGGAATGGAAAGTTTTATTTAAAAATAAAATTGAAGATAACAAAAGGCACCTGGTGGCTATACAAGCCCATTTAAGAGATAATCATACTAGATCTGCTAGCCAAATTGATGCACCTTTAGTCAATTCTTTTGATCCATTGTATGACAAATTAGACTTATCATGGATTGATTATAAAGTTAAAAGTGCATGTCAGACCGAGTCTATAAGTAAATGCCTAGATTTGATGGATACAATGTGTGTGAAGGAGATGCACATGTCCAAAGTTTGTATAGCTTCATGGTGAAACATTTATTTGGGGATTAGGATATGTGGATGAGATTTTTTGTCAGATCTCTCGAAGCTAAAGCTAGGGACTGGTACTTAAGTTTTCCTAAGAAGTCCTTTCCTTGATGGGATAAATTAATGGATGCTTATAGAAAAAAATTTGCAAAAGAACCTTCTGACCTTGTCACTAGATTAAATCAGATTAAAAAACAAGATGAAGAGTCAAGCATTGCTTTCATTCATAGATTTTTGGTTTCTCTTGCACTAATCCTTGAAAATTTTAGACCTAGTACTTCATATTGCATTCATATGTATTTTGAAGCTTTTGAGGAGGGATCTAGTGCACTGTTAAAAGATTTTAGAATATTGAGTATGCATATGGCTTACACATGCTTAGATAATATGGAACAAATGAGGAATGAATATGTGCAAGGTCTTATGTCTTCAATTGTGGATAAACATGTTAATGAAATTAGTAGTTGTGTGAATACAAATGATCAAATGTCTTCAGTTTTAAATACAGACAAATGCATGCTTGAGAAAGAAGTTAAAGAGATGCAATGTCTACCATTGATGCTCATGATAGTGAAAATGTTTGTCTCTTTCCTCAAGAAGATGTAACTGACCAACTCAATGATGTTACCCAGTCCAATGTTGAAATGAAGAAAGATGTAGATTGTTGTCATGATAGCTCAGAAGTAAGCAAAAATGAACAAATGGTAGTCTGTCCTCTGTAACACATTGTGACCATGCTTTTGACAAGGTTGTTAGTGATTCAATCTCATATGATTGAGAAAACCTAGTTTGTTATCAATCCATTGAGTTTTCAGATTTTGATGATGGTGATATCATGGTATACCCTAATTTACAACTTGATAATGCATGCAATTCTAGTGGAAGTCAAGAAGAGGAAGTGGTTGAAAGAATGGATCATAACAATAGTCTGTTAAGTAGTGAACAAATTTCAAATCTGTTGACCACTGAATATCAGAAATATACACATGGGAATAACCCTTAGTTGTTGTGTGTTGCCCATATTGATTTTGACAGTGATGATAATCTTCACTATGCAAGATATGATGCATGGGTATCTGATTTGCCTTCTAGTTATGAACCAATCGGTCATCATGATGATAATGTGGATAAAGACAAACAACCATTTGATTGTAATGATGCATTGCATGATGAGTGTGAAATTGTGCAGGCTGATGCAAGTTCAAAAACTTGTTTTGATAAGATAGAAACAACAGATAACCATGAGGTTTGCATATCCAATGAGCCAAGTCTTGAGAATTTTAATGTGAACTTGGACAAGTGTTTATTTCTTGACTTAGATGAGCCTGGTTATGAGTCATTTCATGTGGATGAGGATGTTGATTTCAAAGAAAAAATAGATTATCTTTTTGAACCAGAATTGGTCACTTTTGAACAAGCTTTGGATTTTGAAGATATTGATATGTTATGTTCAGAGGATATCAAAGTGAGCAAGGATGAGGATAAGTTAGAGATTCTTCATGATTCTCTACACCAGCATGTTGAGGCACAGTTACACTGTGTGCCAATGTGTGAGTGTATATCTTTAAAAACACTCAGAGGTAGTTTGCATGATGTACATAATCTTATGATTAGTTCTTATAAATGCTTCACCTTTGACATAAAAACTAACAATCAGATTGAACCTGATGGTACCAACCATGTGGCAGAATATAAGTGCTACTATTTTCAGTTGGATGAAGTTTTAATAAAGTGTGGCAATGTGCAAGACATTGAAGAAGGTTATTTTCAGCTTGAGAATGATTTAGATGATAAATATCAAAAGTTGTTGTCACACAAAAAATTAGTATTTTAAGAGTATGCTTGATTTTCAAATGCTTGGTAGGTCTGAATATGTTGATAATGTTGTATATAATGGGTTGTTGGGAGATTCCAACATGTTCAATCAGGCATATGGTAGTGATTTTTTCAAATTGGTTTTAGTGCAATGTGATGAGAACTTCGTTTATGATAGAGGTAAGAAGAGACCTATAGTTTTTGGTGGCCTTGGGCCATCATATATGGTTTAAATTGTCAAACCAGAGCAGTAAGGGGCAGAGATGACATTTTTGACTCTATCACCCAATGAGGAAGGCACCTGGTCTGCTTCTCGCAGAGATATAAATTCTTGCTATGCCCACAGGGGGCATACATCACCAGAAAGAGCCACTATTGACACCTTCAAATTTTCAAAATTTGAAATGCCCATATTGAAAATTTTGCCTTTGCACACTCAGAAATGCCCCTAAAAAGTCTTCCCAAGTGACCTACTTTAGAGGGTCACAATTTGGAGCCAGTTGATTTTCATACGAAATGGATTGTTGCTCTCCATTCTTCCCACATTCATATGCTCCCTGGTCTGATTTCAGAGCCTCATGATCTGATTTGATATTTTTTCAAGGAAAAAAACAAATGCAATTTGCTCTGTTTTCACACCTACATTTTCAAAACTTTTCAAGGAGGTTAAGTTTGACCCTCAATATCTTTTGGAGAATGATGATTCAAGGAGAGTCTTCTTGCACACATACTCAATGTACCCAAATGACCTAGTGTGTCTAGTGGTAGTTCCCCATGAGATGATTTGGTATTTTTTCAAAGTAGCAACTTGGTGAGTTTTAATTGGTTCTGAATAGGTACAGTTGCAGAAAAGTATGACTGAACAACTTTGATGTTGAATATCTTGCACCTTGTGACATTTTTTTCTAATCCATTTGTTGCATTGCATTCTTGGGTCAAATGTCTACACGCCTGTTTAGTTTCGAACATCTAGGATAAGTTCTGATAGGTTATTTAATTGCCTTTTGATTGTGACATGGCCAAAAATGGTGTTCTAGAAAGTGTCAAATATTGCAAATCTAATGACAACCCATTTCTCATTTTGGTCCAACACTTCTCCAAATTCATTTTCATCAAAAATTAGGTCATCTAATGCATTTCAGGTATGATAAACACGTCCCCGGGGCCAGTTTACAAATGAGGTATTTGAATTTTAAGGGTTGGGAAAGTTTGAAGGAAATGGATTTTCTCTAAATAATTGATTGTCCCTACGCAAATTTTTGCGGCTCTAGGTGGCACGATTTGCCCACAATGAATTTTCTCTATTTGGTCCACAAGAAAAATTGAAATTTGCAAAGTTCCTAAAGTTTTAAAAAATATAATATTTAAAAATCTTTGCATATTTTAAGTATTATCAAAGTGAAATTACACGGAAAGAAAGGAGGAATTAGGGAAAATTAAATATTATATTAGTTTTATAAAGTGTTTTTTAATGACTTGTTTAAACATTGGATGGCAGATAATCAATTTATATGCTATTTCTATTGTTTGCCCCCGTGAAGGTTTTTGCTCACAGAGTCGAGGGGAGGCGGGGAGGATGCAAGTAGGATGTTAAGAGAAGATTTTCATCTCCAATTTCTATTGTAGTAAATATTTAAGTGTTTCCTTCTCCATGGAGGTTCCTCTGAGGTGTTTTGGTCAGGCAAGGCAAGAATTGGAGCAGATTACAAGTTATTACAATCACCTTTTTTTGGTTTGGGGCAGATTTTTAGTGTTATTTTTGAGCTGTAGATCATGATTTTTGCTTCCAAAAGGGTGCCCCAACCATTCCTCTTGTTTGGGCAGCAATTTTAATAATGTTCTATGTACATTTTGGCTGCTTACAAGCTCAAAAACGCCCTGCAACTCATTAAAACGGCCAACAAGTTTTAAGAATGCTCAGGAAAGTTGAAAATATATCAAAGATTGTCTGAAGGAATTTTACACTGCCATGTTTGTGTAATACAGAGTAGAAATGAAGGTCTCCCTGTGAGCCCGTGAGGAGCAGAGCTGACACAGCATAAGCCCATGGGAGAGCAGGGATTGGTGGGGAAAATAATTGCAAGCAATAGTTTTAATGTTTAAAATCTTTTTATTTGGCTGGAAAGGAATGGTTGACCATGAGCCCAAGAAATATTTTGATGTCGTCATCAATAGCAAGGGGAAGTGGGGATTGAAGAATGGAATACATGTTGGGCCTAGGTGAATTTTTTTAAAAAGTTTTCTAAACTTTTAAAATGCTATAGTGATTAAGTGGGGAAATAAAATATTTATGTGTAAAACAAAAGGTTAAAAACTTTTGTTGCTGGGTAAATATTTTAAATATGTAAAGAGAAGGTAAATGGGCACGGGTAAGTTTATTTAAATGGTCCGATGAAAATTGTAAAATGCCTTTAAGGTTAAAGTAAAATTTAAAGTGTGGGTAGATTAAAATAAAGATACATGGGTAATGAGCCTTCACAAATAAAATATTTTTCTTTATGGGAGAATGAAAATGCAGCGAAATAGAAAGACTTGCATGGGAAGTTTATTTTCTTCAGCGAAAAGATAAAGCAGAATGAAAATTTTTCATGAGCAAGGCTAAAAGTTTTCACTACAGGGGTAAATGGAGAGATGAAATTTCTCATGAAGAGGGTAGTTTTTTGTTGTTGCACTGACAAGGAAAATGAAGAATCGGGTAGGCTGCAGTTTTTTGGCTTGTGAGATGACTAGAACTCGTGACTAGCAGAGCCGCAACGAAATTACTTAGCCAACCGAGCTAGGGCCCCCGCCCAAAATAAAGAAGAATGATGATTATTCAAGCTAGGGAATATTTTTCTGTTGAAGAGCAGTAGGTGCATGAAGCATGAATCAGAGTACAGATTAGGGCTTTCTCTTTAGATGGTGGGCAGTTATTCATCAATGACCCTGAGTTTTCCAAGTGTCTTCTTCTAATGAGCATTTAGGGTTTTCTTTCTCCTTAAGTGCAAATTTTTATTTCATTGTAGGGAGTTAGCTATTTTGTAATCATTCACAGAGAATACTATAATAGGAATACAAAACTTTTCAAGGTTTTGTTTTAGGTTGGAGTCAGTCAATACATTTGTATTTTTGATAGCAATACTGACAAATTAATACATAATGGTTAAAATTCAAAACCATTTTCTCTGCTATGCACTGGTTTTATAAGTTATGAATAACATTATCAAGAGTTATTTTATTTGTCTCCATTGAATTCCAATGGATGTTTAGTTTTATTCTTGCTTATCCATTCAATGAATATATGTAAATGTTTGAGTGAAGCTACTGGTTTATGTTAGGATGAGTGCTAGGATTCTGATAAGAAGTTATGGTTGAGATGTTATGTTGAAATACTATAATACAGTATCTTCAAAGCTTAGATGATGTTATGTATTAGATTGTTATCAGGTTGCACAGATATTGAAGTTGACTATGTTCCAATGGATGAAACACTTATCTAAGTGTGTTGTTCTTGTTTCAATCTATTGATTAATTCAACAACAAATCACAAATTTCAAATCAATTTACTTATCAATCTCAGTTTGTTTGTGTGTGGAATCTAATGCTATACATCTCTCATGTTTGAATGAAACACTGCCATGAAGGTCAGCCAAACCTTTAGGGTACTGAGTCTTTCAAACAATTCAAGGAGAAACATCTGTTTACAATATATTTGATGCTTTGGCACACAATTATTTATAAATGTACTATTGGGATTACCCTCCCTAGTTTAATAGAGCCAAAAGTGTAGAAGATTTCAGTCTTTGATTGAATCTTGTTCGTTGACCAAATCAAATCTTTGCATTTGAATATGAGAGAGTGGCTGCTCTTTAGGATTCATTGCAATCTGTTGATTTGGAAACCAACGTAATTTTTTTAAATTATTATTTCTTTTTTCACCTTTACAATTGATAATTGTCATGAGAAAAATAACATTGCAAAATAGCGTTTACTTTAGCTCTTTCATTGGATTGCAATTATTATCTTTATTGTAATAAAATGCTTGGTCAACTGTCATTTTTGATGCATTTCATTATTTATTATCTATTATTAGATAAGTTTGTATGACACTTTAGAAGCACACAAATGTTTTGAGAATAGACAAATATTTTTTGAATCGTCAAAAATTGCCCAACAAGAATACAAAGTAGATTAAAAAGTGCTAATAGATTTATTAAATTTTAAGTTTTTGACTGTTTGTCATAATCTAGGTCCATGACCTTGCTTTTCTTTTTAATTTTCCTTCCAAACTTTGGCTAGATAGTTCTCCTAATTGTGTGTGTTGTGAATAAACTTACACAAAAAATATAATTTTTATTGCAAATATTTGGTTCATTATATTATATTAAATTATAAATTTAAAAATAACTAAAATAGTTCTAATTTAGGCTAATTTAATAACATGCATATAAATTAAGTATAATTAATTTAATTAATTAATGTAATGAGACAATTAATGTATTTTAAAAATAATAAATATTAGAAGTATGGTAATAAATATAATAAGAACAAATATTTAGTTATGCTACCTAAAATTTATGGTATTTAAAAATATTTTGAAATGATTATCATTGTGTTGTAAGGGGACATGCTTTCCTAGACCAACTTTCATAAATTTAACTGCTACGATAAAGAATAATACTCTTTAGTCATGTATATGCTCTTAAAATGAATGTGTAGATCTAGATTCATTTTCTAGCACCAATTAAAGTGTATCCTTCTCTAAATGAGATTGATATCTAAATAAATACTTATGAATAATCAAACCAATACACAATAATAAATCATACAATTATATATTTAATTAACTCTAAATAAAAAAGAAATAGATAAAACTCAACCAAAATTTGTTTTACTGAATACTTCAGAGAAAAGAAATACTCATATACAAGTTGAAAAAAAAGGAATAAAAAGACATATTGAATACTAATATACAAGTGACCAAAAGAATTTATTAATTTACTAAAAAACAATATATCTCATTATAATTTGTCAAGCAAATGGTAGTTAAAAGAATATAAAGCTTTAGGTCTGGTGGCCTAGCTCGATTGGCTAAAGCATCCTATTGTAGGCAAGTGGAAGAGGTCACGATATCTAGTCTCCCCCTGTTTATGTCACGCCTCACCGATCACGTGAAAAAATAAATAAATAAATACATAGCCTCACCAAAATGATACATCATCCAATCCCCAAGATATTAATGTACCACCAGTTCTATTTAAGGCCAAAATGAATAAATTCTCTTGTTTAGGATGATTATTATTTTTTATATACTAACTGAGTTCTATCCTATCTAGAGGTGGCTAAATTTTCACTTTTACTATTCAATACTTCATCAAGGTTGATCTCAAAATAAACATCCAAATTAACACAGTACAATATGGCTTTATATGTCAGAGATGCCAAAACATTAACATTGCTACACAATACCATTAACAAGTTCAAGTTCAAAACTTTTTCTAACAAATGAAAAGAAGAAAAACAATGCAACACCATTCATTTTCAAATATGTATCCTAGATAGGCTTAACTGCAATTTTTTGTACATATAGTAGAGATAAAGTATATAATAGTAGTTTTAGTAGGTTTTAAAGATTTTTCAAGAATTTCTCAGGCTCAAGATTCTTTAGATTTATATCTATAACCAACTGGCACTACTAAATAACACAGAATTGTAACTCCAAAATCCCCTATTGAGAGGGAATAGCAATAGTGTGGCACATTAACAAACAAAATTGATTTAGTGGCCTTAGTTCAACATTCATAAGAGAGAATCACCAATTCTAATCACAATTTGGAGAAGCTCTAAACATACTGATGTCTCCCCTTTATTCAACCTTCAACAAAAGAAATTTCTCCACAAGGAGAAAAATAAGAAAGTTGTCTGGGTGTTGAAATTTTGGCAACCATTTTTATTAGTAGAAAGAATGATATGAATAAAAAAATAAGCTAGCTTCCCTAGTAATGACTAGCTGAAACATCCCTAGTTATCATGTAATCTCTAATTTCTTTCAAATCAGAGAATTGAGAGTGTTGCCTCACAACCTCAGTAGTAGCAACAGTAGAGGAAAATTTATGAGCAGAAGAATAAAGATCTTGATCATTCTTCCAGAAGCCCTCATCAAAGTTATGATAATAACTTTAAACATCATATGTAAACTTCTGCACTATTGTAGGCCTCATGGATTTCCTCAACTCTGACCTCACCTTCCAAAACACACGTCTTCAACCTCCTCTTGGACACCCCAACACAAATTTCCTTTTAATGCAGATGCAAAACAAATTTACAATATTCTTCTTAGCTCCAATCCATCCCCAAAACCAATTCCAGAACCTTGCAATTTTGTCATCTCTTGAAATTAAAATAATCTTAGAACAACCAAAAGAATGAAAGCAACAACAAAAACCCATATCCACCTTCTCAAATCTCCTATCTTGTGACAGCTCATCCCATGCCTCTGGTTTCATTGTACTGATGGGCACGTAATCAAGAACCCCTACATTTCTTTTTTGAGATCAATTGGGACAAAGCATTTGTTCTAATTCCACAATTGCATGCACAGACACTGGCAACTCATGTAATCAAACAAACTTACATTGATCAACATAACTTCATTGTCTGTATTTATTTGTGCATTTGCTAAACATAAACATGATTGCATAAGATAAAATAAATAGTATGGTACTCACAACTTCAGTATCTACAAACATTACCTCATACAAACTTTAGTTCTTTGCAAGTGCATAATAAAAGGGTTGCGGTGGTTCTGCCAATTATTAGTTAATCTACATATATTATAATCGCATAGAGGAAGAGCATGAAGAGTTTTGCAACCTTAATAAGAATGACCACAAAACATGTGAAAGTTCACAAAATAAGATCTTTTATAGAAAGCTAGCCCATCTAAAGCTATCAAAATTTAAGTCCCTCTAGAATAACATAGAACTTTAATAACAACATTTATCTTTATCTTTTTTGAGATTGGTTGAAGAAATAACTCTTGTAAAAGCAGTACAAACTACCACATTGGTAGTCCCTTGCATGCAAGATTGAATACAAGTGCCGAAAAAATAGAAAATGATTTCACTTACTCTCCACAAATAGGAAACTTATGTTTGAATCTATTTTTAGTTAGATTTTTTATAGCATAACTATACATTAACAGATATAACTTACAATAAAAGTCTTGATCAAAATCTAGTTTTCAATATAACTTACTATACCATAACTATACATTAACTGTTAGATATAGTTGACAAAAAACAAACACTGGGTAAGAATATTTCACATAGTCTTGATCAAAACCAAGTTTTCAATTGTTGTGTTGCTCAACATTTTCGTTGCAATTGAAAAATTCCATTAAGGCCATTTGGGCTAACCCTGTGGTAGAATCCCCTGGTATTGCTTCATTGTTTGGTATATTATTCTCATACTCCTTAAGGTAACTAGATTCAATGTCTTCTCTTTCAAATGTCAACATAATATTATGCAAAATACAACACACAAAAATAGTTTTTGGCAGCATTTGCAAATTTGGATGGCAAATTTTTGAACTCAAACTTTTCCGAACACCTTTTAGCATTCCAAAGGCACATTCAACAACAATACGAGTTGAGGATAGTTTAAATTTGAATGATCTTTGATTATCTACTACAACTCCACTAAAAGGTGTGATTAACCATGGCAACAATGGATATCCACCATCACCAACAATGTACTCTTTAATATTTGATGAACCAATAGAAATTGGAATTCCATTCAACCTCTCTCCACATTCGCATAACCTATAGAAAGAAGAATTTTTTAGGAGCCTAACACCATTGATAGATCTAGGCCAACCTATAAACACATCCACGAAACACATATTGTTATCAACAATGACTTGTAATGACATATTGTAGTTGCATTCACGATCGTACCAATCAGATGAACATTCATTAGTTGGAAGCTCAAAATTAACATGAGTTACATCTATAGCCCCACAACAATTTGGAAAACCTTGTTTTTGGTGAAATCCATGCTTTACAAGATCAAGTGAATGATCACTTGGCCATTGTATGTAATTTCAAAATCAAACATGCATAGCATTAATGAATTTCACCACAACTCTTGCAGCTATTGACTTTCCACACCCAAAAAGTTCACTTAAATTAATCGTAGACATTCCAGGTCATAGTCTTAAAGCAACAATATCAACTTGTTTCTCAACTGGAAATACCCTACCATTGATAGATGTTGCTAAAGATAGAGGTATATCACCTTGTTGAAGATCTTCATACAATGTTTCACATAGAAATTGAAACAATGCATACGGTAACCTAAAGATATTATGAAATTATTGGTCATCACATTTAACTTAAAAAATATAATGGTTCCACCAATGCAAAGAGCATCCAGCTTGATATACCACTCACCACTAACCTTCCCTTCCCATTGAGAAGTAGAAATATCTGAATTGTGTACACTTTGTTGCTCACAACACATTGCATAAAACTCCAAATCTATTTCATCTTCTACCTCATCATCTAAATGATCAGAAGCTTGAGATGATGTTGTCTTATATTTCTTTAATATGTTTGTAGAGTCTTCAACATCACACCAAACTTGCAATGCTATTTGTTGTATCACTGTAATACATTCTAACAATACTCTAGCTCTTTTTTCTACTATTTGAATCCATCACCCACGCTAAAAAACTAAAAACAAATTAATAAAAAATTGTGCTAAAAAAAGAAAGCTAGGTCTATAGTCTAAATATACAATTGAATCACCCAAAAAAGTAAAATCATACAACAAAATTTAAAAAGTAAATGCAATGGAATATAGCCTCAATTTTAACTTTTAAAAATTAGAATCATTTAATAGTTTATTAAATGAGTAGAGTTATATCAAGAATTTGAATCATGATGTGCTTGCAGCAAAGTGGGATGATTTACTATTCTGATAACATAGTTAGATCTCCTGTACAATAATCATTGGAAATAGATGATTAAATTGAATGGCAGTGCATTTAAATCCAACTCCCACAAATGCAAGACAAAAAGAAGCAATGAATTTATAAGCATTAATGACAGTCTATAACATCTTTTATTTTTGATAACTCTCTGATCTCATCCTTGGAGGTCCTATAAATAATCATATGGATTCAAGATTAAACATAACAAGATTGCATTCAACTGACTTTGACATACTCAAAATGGAAGGTAGTAGTAACTATATAAATATCAGGGAAACTATGAAAACCATAATCAAGGAAATTGGCAAAATCAGGGAAACTATGAAAACCATAATGGAGCATAGCCACAAAATTGTGAAACAGAATGCTACTATCTTGAGAACTATGGTGGAGAAGTTGGAAAACATCCATTAGGGGTTGTTGTTTGTGGATTTGGAAGCTGACAAGATAAAATTAAGAAAGAGGATTGCCCCTCGAAGAGGACTAGAGCAAACCTGAAGAGAAAAGCAGAGTCTTCGCCTTAGGAGATCCAGGATTTGAAAAAGGTGACCTAAGAGATGTGCAACCTTGAAGCTGAGGTTGTTGAAACTTTAAAGTCCTTAGCTTAGCTTTGGTTGTGTTTGGTGTTGGCTTCTTGCTGGATTTTTGCTGATCCTTGGTTGGTAGTTGTCCTTTTTTTCTTTTTTTGTGTTGCAGCTTTACTTTTTTTGTGTACTCTAATGGTATATATTTTTCTAGCTTGTAAACTATGTGGTTTCGGGTCCCTGTAAAACCCATTTTTTCCTTTATCAAAAACTATATAAATATCAATATTGGTCAATGATATATATATATATATATATATATATATTTTTTTTGATAATGCTTTGATCTCATTCTTTGACACCAACCCTTTGAAGGAGAAAATTAAATAGAACATTCCTTTGACACCAACCCTTGAAAAACTCAAAATAGAAGGTAATAATGAACATGTAAGTATTGATAAAAAGAACAATAAATTCTTCTTTTCCTTTGAATAATGTCCACACTCTAGATAATATACTGGAAGCTCTTGCAGCATAATCATTGAAGTTGAATATAGAGCACAATATTGTATATGACTTTTGAATGTTAACTCACAAACTCAAAAAAAAAAGAAATACATTGAATAAGGAATGCATTGAATGGCGTAGAGATGTGACTATTTTGTGAGGGGAAAGGGGTGAAGCCACAATAGTGGTTTACAATTGAAGTGCGGAAGGAAAACTCACAAAAAATGAATGCATGGCAAAACACTTGATTTTAGGGGTTCGTACGAACCTATTGGTTCGATCAAACAAATTAGGGGTTCGATAGAACCTAGGTTCAGCCGAACCCTCTTAATACTTTCCCACCAAAAAAACCATCAAAACCCCTTATAGAAGGGGGGTTCGAATGAACCCTGGTTCGAGCGAACCCCTAGGGGTTCGCCTTAACCCCCTTTATTCCTCATCCCCCTTGAGACAGAAAAAAACTTGAATTTTGGCACTTTAGAGCTCAGTTTGAGGATGAAAATGGATGAATATTCACAAACCCAACTAGAATCAGGTAGTCCTCAGAATGAGCTATCCATCGAATATAATTTTAATATTTTTTGGTTTTATTATGTATTTGATATTTTAGTTTTATTAAACATAGGTTTTTCATCGAAAATGAAGGTCTCTATTCTGCACATGTGGAAAAATAGCAGATTATCAAAAAAAAATTAAAAAATATGAGTGCACCAGATATTGAAGTCCTTGATCCAATAGAATTTTTTTGAATTTTGATATATACAAAAAAGTTATGCGTTATAACGGTCACCTTATGTCTGAATTGTAATTGGTTTGACTTTGAAACTTGATTAAAGAAAAAATATTCAATAAAAAACTATCTAACCAAGTGGAAGCACTAGATATCAGAGTTATGAATCTAAATTAGAAAGAATTAGAATTTTATCCTTCATGGAAAAAAAGTTATGCATTATATGGTGTGCATCACTTTTTAAAAATGTTATTTTTTGAAAAAAACTAGTTTTCATGGGAGATGGAAAAAGAAGTGGAATCTGATTCCAAAAATTTTGAAAAAAATATTTTTAGAATCTACAGACAAAATGTGACGAGACTCTAGTTTGCATCATCTTCAAATTCTTCACGGTTTAGTCGCTATAGGTGCCCGAATGTGAAGATTTAGTTTAAAAAAATAATTTCAGTGTCCAGTTTGGCCAAAAATTGTAAACCACTATTGTGGGATCACCCAAAGGTAGAAACCCAACAGGAATTAGAAAAGGGAACGAGTTAGAGAGAGCCCTTTAAAAAAGGAAAATTTTGAAAATGCTCAGAATCAAAATCTAGAAAAGGTTTTTGTTAATCTAAGTATGCTAATGAAAAATTTCGCTTTGTTTTCGTACATCAGTAATTGATTGAGAGGTCTAGCCATTTGAAGGCTGCTAAAAATGTCATTTTGACAAAGCTCCTCTTTTATGTGCACTAGAATGAGTGAGTATTGGCTTATTCTTTAAAACTTTGTTGTTCTTTAAAATAACTAGGATGGGGGTTTATTTATTCAAAAATTGAAAAAGAAAAACATGCATTGTTTCTCGTTGTCTATGGAACTATTCAATTTCTAGAGGTAGAAGCGTTGAGTAACCAAGCTCTAAAGTTTTTATTGGAAAGGTGACCACTAAAGAGCTTTGCTAAATATTTCTCTAGTTGTTAACAAATTGAAAATAAATTGAAGTGGTATGTTTAGTTTTTGTAGCTATTTCCCTTTTATATGTTCAATCCACATTGTTCAAGCTCAAAGTGATTTTCTACAAATTTTAATCATAGTTGTTGAAAAGGCTTCTTACCCACTTAGGTATCTAGTTAGGCATTCTAAGATGAACAAATGGAAAAAAGAAACAAACCATAAAGGAAAGGGATCCCACATTTGCAACAACAATGATACTAATATGTGAGAAATAGCCCACCTATAAATTAGACAATTCTACAAAATATAAACCAATGCAGTTGTTCAGGAAGAGGAAGAGCAATCAACAACAGAGAAGGAAACAGTGAAGATGAATTGCAAAAGGTGATAAAGATTAATATAGCTACATCAAAGACTATATGAGCCAATATGCTACAATCCCAAATTTGTATATCCTTGTAATGCTTCCAAGAAGCTAATGTCCTAATTGACTCCTGAACACTAAAGATTGAGCAATTAAAGTAAAAGTTATGCTAGAACTTTAACTTGCATCAAATAATTCATGTGCATCATAGTACCATGTTCCTATTGTATATATCAAAAGTATGTTTACCAAAATTAAATTATATCAAAAGTACCAATCTTAAAGAAAAATAGAAAACTATTAGCAAAAATGGTTAGCAAATATATTACAAAATTATTGTAGAGCCAGTAACAAAGTTCATGAAATTCTCAAAAACAACATATAGTTGACATTTGATTTTATAGGAATACAAATACAACAATAATACTACAAAATTATTTCAATAATCTAGCCCAAAGATCAGATTTTGGACCCAAAAATTATCCTTTTTGTTCCTTTTCATGTTCAACTAAGAAATCACGAAGTTAAAACTTTGTGTGCAAAGTGTAATCATGGGGAAAAAGAAAAGAAGTTATAATATAGTTTTGGAATGAAAAAATTATAGCTCGTGTTTAAAAAAATTCTAGCTTCCATCAATTGTTACAATGGGGAAATAGGGAGTTGTCTTATTTCACACAATATAATTGAACAAAATATCATTGTTTTTATTACAAATAGATAACAACAAAAGTCCCAAATACTAGAAAATTTTCTATGACGTTAGCGAACACAAAATCAATCTTCTTTTTCATATGATTGACTGATCTTCAACATTGCTTGGCCAATATTGTTTAGTGTTGAAACCATGCTCATTTTCACATTATTTTCCTACTCTTCAAGCTTCAATAGCCTTTCTTCAATTGAATCATCCTTCTTCATTTGTTGTTCATGGCGTCCCTCTTTAGCCATTTGTAGAGTAGAAACCAACAATTTATTGTTGTCAACAATAACATCCTTCATGCTTGTTACATTAGAAATTGATTTTCGTTTTTCCCTATGAATTGTTTATCTCTTTCACTACCATTTTTAGACTAGTCACGACTGTCCATATTTGGTGTTTCAAGTTCATGCAATGGCTCATCTTCATTTGGAGTAATTTTCTCATCAAATTCATAGCTTGTATCAAAAGAGTTAATAGTGATATTTCCTAGATTGATGGCTTGATCTCTACCAAATGTGGTGTCCATTGCATCATAAAGTTCAACAATGAACTTTGTAGGAAGTTTCTTTTCAACCCTCTCACGACTTCTCATATTCTAGTAACTGTCATGCCCAGAAGGAATATTATGTTCATAATCTCTAATTTTTTTGTAATCAGGTTGAATGTGCTCCCAACGATCTTGACATTGGTTTGTTGTGCGAGGAACACCACATGAGCAGAGCAATACTCTTGAATAATTTTCCACTTTTCGATGGAACTTAATGATTTTCTCATTACATTACTACTTGATTGTGTTTCTATTTCAATTCTTTTAGCTTCAATTAGAACAATTGTGTTTGCAATGCTCCAACATACTCCATTTTTTTCTTGAGGAGTTACATGAAACTGATTTTCTGTGACTTCTACTTCATTGGTTGGAGTTTCCTTTTCAATTATCACTTCTTATGTGATCACTTCTTCGAGCCCTTGTGTACTAGGAACAAACTCTGGGTAATAGTCATCATTAGTGGAGAATAAATTTTCACCTACATTTTCTTCTGAAAGTAATGAAGTGAAATTTATGAAACCACGTTGAGGAATTGGATAGTATGTAGTATTATCCATGAAAAGAATAAGTGGTTGGTACCTACATTAAAAGAACAAAATTCACAATATGATTTTGTGTTAGTTATACCAATCCAAAATTTGAAGAAAACTAATTCTATAAATAAGGAGAGGAGAAATATAGCCCATTCAGGCAAAGGTGAAATAACAACTATTGTAGTAGTCAGACTTATACATAACAAAAGGTCACATTTGGTTTAAGGTCCCATAACAACTGCAGTAGCCAAACTTATACTCTGCACCCTTACAGTATGAAAACTTAACAATTAAAAGGTAAGGAAAAAAATAATATATTTTGTCACGAGATTTTGATTCAAGAGTAACTCAACTAGCTGAGGATATATGGTAGGTTTGATACTAGGTTAAAAAATGAGAGGAAACAATATTGAGAAAAAAAAAGATATACAATTAAACATAGAAGTAAATAAACCAGACCAAAATTGTACCTCATGATCTTTAATTATGCAAAGAATGGTGTTTGCAGTCATACCCATATAGTAAAATACTAAATAGAGGCCACAACAGGGTTAGAGGGAAATCCAAGTGCTCCTCATAGGTTGAAATAAACTTTGACATCTTAAAAGCATCTCATTCCTACCAGTGACTTGCCAGTGGTGCAATATTTTTTATTTATGCAAAGACTGGTGTTTGCAGTCATACCCATAGTAAACTACTAAACAAAGGCCACAACAAGGTCAGAGGGGAATTCAAGTGTTCCTCGTAGGTTGAAATAAACTTTGACATCTTAAAATCATCTCATTCCTACTAGTGACTTGCCAGTGGTGCAATATTTTTTTATTTATGCAAAGACTGGTGTTTGCAGCCATACCCATAGTAAACTACTAAAAAAATACCACAACAAGGTCAGAGGGGAATTCAATAGGTTTCCTACTAGTGACTTTCTTGTGGTGCAATATTCTTTATTAATGCAAAGACTAGTGTTTTTCTTATTGACAAGGTTCCTCACATATTGGCTTGGTAAGATACAAACTTTAACACTTGTACAATAAGGTCTTTCACTTTTTGACAAGTCTAGACTAACCCAAGGATGAACTATGACTCGACCATAAATGTTTCTAGCTTATAAGTTCTTCTGTAGAAGTTTTTTTTGTATCTAATAATTCCTTGTCATATGAATAGTGGGAGGATTTTAACTTGTTAAATAGTCCTTGTAAAGACTCTACCACACATAGTTAGTGATTTTCTCCACAAGCCATTTGAAGTCCCTAGGAAGTTTCAAGTGCATTATCAGGGTCGCTCTAAAGGAAAATTTTGGCATCTACATTAGTAGTTGTTTCTAGATGAACCTAGATAAGTCACTTTGTTAGGTAGTTGAAGTCCAAGATAACCAATGGATGTGGAAGGGGGACTATAACATCCCTTTTTGATGCCTTCATTGTCATAAATTATACTTCATGGAAGGATACTACAAGAGAATCTGTGTTTTGCAATTTGGTATCTCAAGATCCAACAATTGTAGGGGTTTTAAGAAACCAAAACATTCCCACAAAGGATTAATTAGTAATTTGGTTGCTAAAGATGTGGTAATGAAGCATGAACATTCTTGTTCAAACATGCAAAAAAGAAAATATAAACAATATGTAAAAAGGTTAAAACAATTTGTCAATACAAACTAACCCACCAAATCAGAAAAGAGAGTTGACAAATTATCTATGCAGCACCACAAATAGGACACAGGTACTTTGAAACTCTAGAAACAAGAGATTTGGAAATAAAGATGGCTAGGGTAAGTAAATGGAAAGGAAAGGACTTAAAGGGAAAGACAAGAAACAAGGAAACAATCAAAGAGAAGAAAACAACCTTTGAATCTTTAACAGAAACGAAGGTTGAAATATCATCCATCTTCCCCCAAATACATTTCCATCTAGTTTGAATATTCTTTTAGAATTATCATCAATTAGATTATGCTTTAGAGTTTCCCATATAGAAACATTTTCAGTGAATGTACATTGTAAATGGGTAAATTTTGCTATTTATTGAACACATTTGTTAATATAGTTACCAACATTCAAAGAAAATCAACTTCACTACAATATTAAAACTGAAATTTTATGTAATTTCAATTAAGTCAGAAGACAGTATGTATTAGAGAATTTGCTTTTTTATCTCAAATATCTTGGCTTTTAGAAAGGTATATGGAATTGAAAATCCATGCTTAAGTTATATATATTAAGGAAATTTTGTAGCTCAGTCAATCTATTTGTGGAACCCCCTTGAAAGCTCAAAGTCCTCTATGACATGCAGTCAAACTCTAACATGTCTGGCCGCCTTCAACAACACTAGTCAAATTCAACTTTCCTGATGCTAGCTCCCAAGCTTCAAACATACCTCTTTAGAGTCTTTCCTAGTTTAGAGCCTTTCCCATCTTGAGTGGGCATCCTCAAATCTTTTAAATGATTTATTGGCCCATTTAAACAATGAACAAACTATTTTTTCAATAGTTATGCATTATTGGTAAATATCATAATACTTTTAACTTTTCCTTTTAAATATTAGGTAATGTTAACAAACTTTCAGGTGCCATTTTATCTTATTTGAAACTTCCTGACATATCATTTGATTATACCCAAAAGATCTTTATTCTATACAAGGCTCAAAAAACATTCAATAATTTTTTGGTACTATACACCTACAAACATTTCATTTTTAGACATCTTATACACTCCTACAAGTATTTCATTCATGTAGATCTTATATAGACTTGATAAAATTTGAAATAAAAGTTTCTCTATAGTGGTGATCAGCTAGAAGTTAAAAACATTTTTATTATTGGAAGGCAGCACAAGTACAATAACAAGAAAAACTAGCATGGTAAGCCACCAATAAAAATGAAAAATAAAGGTCAAAGATCACTGTTTTGGACTAGAAAACTTGAAATGGCTGCAACTAAAGATGATCTATTGGCTAGGAACTCAACTGTTTATTAAGACAAAGAAATAGATGTTGGAGCCTACATATTCACATTGTTACTCAAGATTTTCTTATATTCAGAATTATCTACAACATCTGACTTTTTCTATTTGAACACAATTAGATGAAAGGGCTCGAAGGAGAAATTAACCTCCATGCAATAACTAAAATAAATAAAAATATGAAAATTATGATTGAAGGAGCACAAACGTTGAAGAATATGGATCTGAGAACTTCTATAGTTCGAAAACAGTGTCAATCAAATAACAACTGTAGCAAATATAAAGATGCTATACTGGTTAACATAATATACCTTACTTGATTTGTATATAACATATCCTTCATAAAACTGTTTTCAAAGAAAACTATATTCAAACGGAGAGCAGTGTCAACAATGATTTGAGCACAAAAAATGTAAACAATATTTTTGTGCGAGAAGGATAAATTAGGAGGGGAAAAATGAAATAATATAAAAATGGAGGGAAATCAATATGTGGTGTCAGATGTCATATTTTTTTCATTTGCAATAGTTGCTTATTTCTATCCCCCCAAATTTTGCAAAGGCTATTTACAACTTTTAAGCAGTTGTTGCTTCACGAAAATAGGATAAGATTCCAAATTATCCGAATTTCATTAAGGAATAATTTTCATGGGAACACTTAACTGCTTAATTTTAAGCAGAAATGCTTAATTTTAAGCAAAAATTTGAGTTAAGCAGTAGCATGGGGATAGGGGGTTAGATTGATAACAATTAAATTTGGCCTTATAGGCCTCTATTTTCTAGAGTTTTGCATCTAATAATGAATTCATATAAAGATAGTATTTTTAGATACTACTATGTATATTCCTTTTGATGCTTATTCGAGCATTATATCCATCATGTTAACCATGTGAGTTTCAAATCTACTTAATGAGCTCACTTGGAAACTAACCTAAGTCTATGTTCCTTCAAACATATGAAAGATTTTTTCGATGTTGTACAATCAGATATTTTGATGAGTTATTTAATAGGGTAAGGATTGGTACCCATACACCAATTCAAAGGAAAAAGTAGTGATTGATCAAAGCAATTTTGGTTCTTCATGTTAATATCAAAACTTTGAACATACTTGTAGGTATCGATAGAATCAATGTTTTGGATAGGATTATGTAATAATTATGTGTATTTCTATTGTTAGTGTAAATACTGACTTTATCAAACTAGTTAGCTATTAACTTAACTAGGAGAGCCCTATTCACATTGCTTAAGTCTCCACTTAGGAACTTCTAGTGTTTTGTCTCACCTCATGTGGTTAAGACAAGTGTTCTCACCTTTTGAGGCACCTCTTGCATGGCCACTTGTGACTCACAAAACACTAGTCATGTGAGTTAACAAGTGTTCCATAATTGGAGGGGTAGTAAAACATTGTATTCGACTTGCCTACCTTCACCACCTTGCCTATATAAGCAAGGTCATATTGTACATTCAAATCAAATCTTGTATCATTCTCTTAATAATATCAATTAGACTATTGTATGCAAGTGTTTTTGTGGAAATTTCGGATTTTGCTATTATGATGTTGGAGATCACAACATTGTATCAATGCCATACAAACAAAACCGTTCCCAAAATATTACATCTAGCTTAAACTAGAGTTCCATGCAATTTTATTTGCATGTAAAATTGATCTCTATTTGGACATGATCCCAAATTTTGGGAAGAAAATTGCTCATTATCTTTATGCTTTACCTCTACGTGGGTATCTGTTTTCTTTGTTTTCTTTGTGAGAGAGAGCATGATCAGAATGGCACTACGTTGTGGTCATTGCATGTAGAAAAAGGCCTTGACCCAACATAAGAGGCTTATTAACATGTGTAGTAAATCCAACGAGAGCAAGCAAATAAGTTTCTACGAGCTGCAAATTTCGGGTCGACATCTCTTGGATTCCACTGGAGGCGTGTGACAGAGGCGTGAAGGAACGCACATACCCAAAAGAAACCACACGACCTGTACTCTCTTATACACAGCCAAAAGAACCCACATGGTCTTTATACTTTTATCTGTACGCATCTAGGCACTCCCTTATGCACAGCCAAAAGAACCCACACGGCCTGCACTCCATCTGCATGTGAAGAGAGATTTAGCTTTGCACTATTTTTTTTCTCTGGGTGTTGGTGACTTGGTCTTAATTCTCATGAAGGCAATAAAGAATCCATAAATCCGCAGGTCTCCACCTTGCTCATACACAGCCTCATCCATCTCTGGAATCACTTGAGAGATATGAATCTACAATATAAAGGCACGATTCTATAGTTTGGAGGCATTGGTATTAGCAAAGATTCACCTTTGTTGCAGACTTGTGAGCCTCCTGCAAGTCGCCAAAGCAGGAAGGAGGAGCATTTAATCTTTGATCACATAGTGAAGGCAGATCGACATCCACATCTCCAATGACTAAGTCAACCTCCATTCATCTCTATGTGTGGCGTGGAAAGCATCACCAGGCAACATTGGAAGTTGCACAACCTGTCTGCAATCAACATTGCCTTGTGGAAGGATAATCTTCTCATTTGCCACGTAAGAGACAACTTATCTCTAGATTGCGAGCTTCTCAAGAGGCTCCCACCAGCTATAATACTTACAACGACCTCCTTTATTTCATCTGGTGTAGAGTCGACGTGACTATACATTGCAAGGACGAGAGATAATGTTGCAGATTATGGATCTCTGTGTTGGTGTGGAGACATTTGCAAGAACTTATTTCTCCATGGGCATGAGAAAATAGAGTCCCATCCACTCCCATCAAACTAATCTCTCACACTTCCCACACATTGACCAAATGTTTCATGCTTTGAGAATTCTTTTGTTTTCAGCCACGTGTTACACTACCATCAGGCGTGACCTGGTCTCTTGCATTTGACTCATACTAACGCTCCACACGTGGCACATTTACTAGCAAATTTTCCCTTTGACTTGGGCGGTTTACATGGTCAATAGGCTTAAACTGTTAGCATTCATTATAGACATTTTATGGTTAATGGTTTGCATTTAAATTGTCAGCATTTATTGTGATAAAAAATAAGTGTCACATAGTAGCTAGTACTTGTCTTTATAGTATTTTAAGTATAGTATAAATATCAAACAAAATAAAAAATCAAATCAAATGATAATATAATATAATTAGAAGAAAAATGATAATTATATAAAAATAAAATTTATCTAATAATTATGTTACATAATAATATGTATAATATAATATAATATAAATTTATTATATTATATTAAATAATATTTATTGATTAGATAATATAATTTTAAATAATAGTTTTCAAAATTACGTTATATAAAATAAAATATAAATAAAATAAAATGATAATGTAATATAATTATAAGAAAGAATTAAATAATAATTATTTAAACAAAAAAATTATATAATAGTTTTGTTAAATAACAATATGTATAATATAATCTATTTGTGTCCATGAATCTATTTAGATAGATATTTGAATATAGACATCTCAAAATATTATGAATATACATAAAAATTTAAAACATAGCAAAATAAACATATAATATTTAATATTACTAAAAATAATAAATTTAAACAATTTTTTTTTAAACAAATAAATTAAAAACCCATCGTCAATAATTAAAACTTTAAATAAATACTTTTATTTAGTAAAATATTAAAACGTATCATATTAGAATTCAAATGTTTGGTGGCTTCCATACTTTAAGACTTAAACATTTAATAAGATTATGTGGTATAATTTGCATTAAATCAAGTTTCTACCAAAATAATAATTAACCAAAATAATCCATCCAAAAAAATAAATAAATAATGACGTGTGGTTAATTAGCATTCGTTATTTTCAAAAAGATTCCAAAAGCAGCCAAATAAAAAGAATTCTAATTTAGGTGACATACCCATTATTTTTTATTTACCACCATCATATAATAAATAGATTTTGGTAAAATTTAGAAATATTTTCTTAAAAATAGGCAAAATAATAGTTCACTTTCACTTTTCCTCAAAATCCATCAATAACACACAAAATTTTTTAGCCAATCATAATCAAAAGAAATAATTTTTATAATTTATAAAATTAAATATTTTACAACTTCACTTTGCAAAATTGAATTTTATGGTTTTTTAAAAAAAATTATTGTTTTTATTGGTTGAAAGCTAACTTAGTAATAACTAGTTAACTAAGAAAAAGAAAACTCATTGCAATAGTATTGCCTAACAACAAGTACTAATAACATCTATACAATTAGACTTTTTTTGCTAATTTAACCATCACATCTATTTTCACTCCAACTAATTGCCAAGCTCCACATAGTGCCCATAAGGGGGGAGTCTTTTATTTATTTTGTAACTTTCAAATGGTAAGTCAAAAATTCAATTGTGAATAGTCGTTGGAAAGCTCTTTCTGATCCCGACAAACAAGCGTTGAGACGATGTGAAAAATGTGTTGTTTAAAACATATTTTGTCTCTTCCTTTAATAAGAGAACTTAAAGTTTTTAAGTGCAAGATTAGGCACATACAATTATTGCATCTTTTGATTAGCTACTCCCAATGAGTAATTCTTTTGTGAAAGTGAGGATCACTTGATCATTTCATTGGAAATGATACCACACTCAATTATAAAGTTTCATTATTCATTTCTTTGATATTGTCATATGCACTAAAATATATAAAGTGTTAAACAAGGGGGTCAAATAATCAAGCAAGGATATCATTGTCATTGTGCCTTGAGTACTTTATATTTCTTCTATGATTCTAAGTTTGACACTCAAAGAATGTGGAAATGATTGAAAAGACGATAAAATCATCCACCATCATCTACTACATGAGTTTCAGAGATGGTTCATCGAGAGCATCCAAAGATTCTTTCTAGTAGAACATTGCTTATTGCATTAGAGTTCAAAGGCATTTCATTGAGAGCATCCAAAAATTCTTCACATCAATTCTTTGGTACGTTACATTAGTCTTCATATGAAGCATTTGAGCAGCATGTACAAAAGTCATCATCATCTTATAGGGGGCTACATAGTATCTCTTTATTATATCATTTATCTTTTGGAGGGGGTTTTAATTTCTCGCAGGGTTTTTCTCCTTTTCTCCACTTCATGAGAAATTTGTACATGAGTACCTAACATGACCTAGTAGTTGAGACTCATCATTAGTTCATACATTACTCCTTAAGTTACACTTAAGGGGTGGTGTTAGTATAAATAGTGACTATCAAATAATTAGTTAGCTCTTAACCTAGCTAGGAGAGTCTTATTCACATTGCTTAAGTCTCCACTTAGGGATTTCTAGATTTTTTCCTTACCTCATGTGGTTGAGACAAGTGTTCTCACCTTGTGAGACACCTAGATTACATGGCCACTTACCACTCCAAGAACACTTGACATATGAGTTAACAAGTGTTCCATCATTGGAGGGGTAGTTAGTCATTGTATTTGACTTTACTACCTTCACCACCTTGCCTATCTAAGCAAGGTCACATTGTACATTCAAATCAACTCTTGTATCATTCTCTTAATAATATGAAATGGGCTATTGTGTGCAAGTGTTTTTTGCGGAAGTTTTAGTTTTTTGTTGTTATGATCTTAGAAATCACAATGTTCATCTATTTTGTATCTATAATTCCATTGAGTTAATACGACAATATTAAAAATATTTAATCTTTTAGTAGTCATTAAAAAATAATTTGTAGGTAGAACTATGTTTATCATCCTATGCATTGCTATTTTGGGTCTATGCAACACCTAGATGAGTGGTTAAATCTTATGTATTAATAATAGGTACTGATAGTGCCATTGGTGGTGGAAATATGTTTTAATTTCTATGCATTGTTAATTGGTGATGGTAGATCCATTACTAAATAGGATTGTATCAAAATATTATGAATTATTAATGATATCGATGGTGGCTTAGTTTTTTGAAATGGTTGTGCCTAAATCTAAGAAATAGTTGGCATCTACTTAGGATGCAATATAACCTACTTTATCCTTAAAAAATCTACCCACTTATGTTTTATTATAGAAGGATAAATATGTATTTAAATAGGTACATGGGTTTGTGTAGGATCATGGGGGTCCAAAAAGTGGCTATATGATATAAAGGGCATTCCATTTTCCCAAAAATGCAAAATTTTGCTTTGACTTTTATAAAGGTCAGGTAAAAAGTGCATGTTGCCATAGTAAGAACCAAAGTGAAATGGATATCCATTAAAAATGGATATTAGTCTCAAACAGCTATTTGTTACAAATGATATCTGTTACGAAACGAATATCCATTTTGTCAAAATTATATAAAATATATATTTAAAATATACTATATTTTTATATATTAATATATATAATAATATTATAATAATATATAATATATATTATAATCTTAATATATTAATATATTAAGATTATTATATATATTATAAATTATATTGTATATTTAATAGAACTCATATATAATACTGTGTGAATCCCTTAGTTATAAACTAAGGGACGGATCCGACAGTTTTCTAAAAAATCATGTAAAAGGAAACTGATATCTATTTTAAAATGAATATCTATTTCCTTTACTATTAAAAAATATATATTAATATATATATATAATATTATTATAATATATTACAATAATAAATAATATATATTACAATATTAATATATTATATTATATTTATATATAATATAATATTAAAAAAAAAATTGCTATGTAAATAAGGCATAAGGGAGCCATACCACATAAATAAAATCCAAAAAAATTTAAATGCATGCCCTCGCCACAAGGGGTGCAACCAACCAAAAAAGAATAAACTTCAGCACAAAAATGTCTTATCCACAAAACCTTAAATTCAATTTGCACAAAAGACTCTAAACTCTATTCATTGATCCCCTTTTTCACAGAAGATCTAAGTAGCATTTGATGCATGTCAGGGGGACTTTTTCCTCTTTAGTTTTGTCCATCCCTGCTCATCCTTGGAGGAGTCAACAATGTTTTGATCTTCCGCATTTGTATAGGGCATTCTCCTCAATTCATCTAACATTCCCTACATAGTGCAAATATCATCCTTGGCACCACCTCCACCAAGCACTAGGACATCTAAAGAAGAAGTTACTTATTTTCTTTGAAGGTGCAGTGATGTTAGAATCCTGAGAAGGAGCCTTGAGACCTAGAGATTGGAGTTATTATGGAGAGGTGGAATTTTCCTTCGAACACACCAGTGAATGAGCTACAAAAGAGCATGAAACTGACTATGAGGAGATCAGATAATGATGTGGTTCAACATCGATCCACCATGTGGGGGTACTGCGAGAGGATTGGTTCCACAGTCATGGTTTTTTACCTTGTGACATTGTGGTGTGCGATGTTCTATTGAGAAACACTCCCTACATATGAAGGATTTTTTTTCATAATCAACTTGTTGCCTTCATAATCGCTCATCCACCTTTAATAAGATCCTAGCTCCAGGAGACCATTAGAGAGATCCATTTCCACACAAATCTGAGCATAGGTGGTGCTTGCAAACTTACTTATTTCTTCTAATGTGCATAAATACTTCCCCAAACCATTTAACTCCCAAAACTATATTGGGAGGTATGGCAATCAAACCCATAGAAAAGAAGAGTTGAAAGTTTCAGTGTGAGGATCAAAGGAGGGATACCAAGACTTCATGCACAAAAAATCACCCTGAAACACCCACGACCCATTTTTTACCACCTTTTCTTTGTCCTTGTGGGACTCAAACTCAAGGATGAAAAAGCCCCTGGCACAGGGCCCAAAAATATTGTTCTCTTCCTCCAATCCATCCTTCCAGATGGTATTGATCCATGAATGGAGATCGCACAACTTTTCCTAAATTTCAGCAAACCTACAAATGAGGGCATTGTTACAAAGGAATTCCTCCCTTTCATGAACTGGACCATGTACTTGAATCTTAGGCACTTTCCCTAAGTTATGTAGATATAAAAAAGACTAACCTACATTATCCCCAGTCGCAAAAGATCTATCTTCCTTTCATCGAGCAAAGCCACCCTTCAATTTAGAGGCTAGAACCCTCGCATGCTCATGTGAATCAAAAGATGGCATGTGTCCCTACTTAGCATCATTTTTAGAATCAGGATTGGTAGCATTATAGTTCATGTTCTCCAAACTCTTCCTTACTCCAGCGCTTTCAAGGTGCCATTTGTTTTAAGGTTGGCATTGCAGAGATGTGTTGCCCTCATGGACCTTCTTACATCTGAAACCATAGTTTCTCCCCTCACTGTGTCCCTAAAATTCAAAAAATATTACATTGTTTATGGGCCCAAAATTCAAGGGCATAATGATTAAACTTTATACACTACCCTTCCACCTAGTTATAGACCATGGAAACCAAGAAACATACACTAGAGAAAGCAAAACAAAGACAACATGCTAGACCAGCCACCCTTCACTAATTATCTTCATAAAAATTCCCTTCCTCCACTAGCGTAGCAAAAGCTTTGAACCACACCAAGTCTTTGACCTCAACTAACCCGAGATGATGACATAGAAATTCATTTCCAATCCTTGCCTAATGTTGGTGACAAGTCAAACCAAGGCCATCCATGTTGAGAAGGAATGGATGCCACTCCACTTCAATGCCTAGCGTAACATTCTATCTATGTCGTCGGGCCAAGGAATCCCAACATCCACCTCCACCAACATAACAATATCAAGGTCATCCAGGAGGATTGACGACCTAAAAACCAGTTGAAGGAGAAGCAGACATTGCACCTTAAGCAGCTCCAGATCCAACAACGTAGCAAGAAACCGAGAAGAAATGTATGTATTTTCCTGATGTCTGCTGGATAAGAAGGATAAATCCTTGCCGAGCACCATCCACACAACCTCCAATATGAACAAATATTTCCTAAGACATATCTTCTTCTACTTTCTATCTATGATGAAAACTCAAAATGTAGACTACTTTTTTGAGCGCCTCAACCTGATAGGAGTATCCATTGTTTCCATAATGAGAAAATTCAACCTTCATCTCATAATTTAAATACAGGAGTGCAATTGATTCACATGTATCACTCTATTTGATCCTAATCATGATGCGCTCATATCCCACCAAATTCACGGTAATGCCAGTGTATATCATGTTTTGCAATCGTGTGTACGCCATGTTAAGAGGAACATCATCCAAACTCCAACCCTCGTAGTACTTCACACATCACCCCCAACTCATTCTGCCAAGTGAGTGACAACTTTGCACACTTCAAATCAGATGGAAGTTGAGCCATTAATAACATTGATGATGCCTCAACTAACCACCTGGCGTCAATTTTCTCGATTAGACTTTAGATGCCCGTGTGCCAAATCTAGCCATTTCGGCCTAGACTATAGAGCTTGTGGACATATGGGCCAAAATATTATCCACCGTCTGCACCTTTGTTCGCTAATGCATCTACCTCATTATTCCCTTCTATGTAGATGTGGTTAATAGTGTACAACTCAAAGTGAGGTAGTAGTTTTTAACACCTTATCGAGCAACGTGCGCAACCTCCAATTTGGCGTGGTTCCACATCTGATGGCATTGATTACTATTGCAAAATCGCCCTCAATGGTGACCTGCCGTATGCCTCGATTTTTGCATAATGATAACCCATATATGACTGCCATAGATTTAGCTTCATTATTTGTACCATTAGGGAATTTTCTTGCCAAGGTCATAACCAGCTTCCCATACCATTCCCTAATGATACAACCAACACCGAATGCCCTAGGGTTTCCCCTAGAGGCACCATCAAAATTCAATTTATGCCATCCCATTAGAGTGGGAGACCAAACAACCTTTTCCTTGTTCACTTTGGTCTCAGAACCACCATTACCAACCCAAGGGGGAACATGGAGCGAAGGCCAAGCCATCTGAAGCTAAGCGTCCCACTCTGAGAAGAGTTTATCTTTCACCACTTTGTTAGCAAGCTTTGCATTTAGTGTCTCCACCATTATTGCTTTTATCTTACTCATGAGAGAAGGAGCCTCCATCTATTTCTCTTGAAAAAGTCTCTGATTCCTTTCCTTCCATCGCTCCCATACTATGATTGAAGGGTTGATCAACCACACAGAAAAATACTGATGTTTACTTAAGAAATGGCCAAGACCAAAACAGATCATAAAGATTGTCCAGTAGGGCACTAGACTACCCTAATTTGGCCCACAACCATTTCCAACATTCTTGAGTGTATGTGCATGTTAATAAAATATGATCCCCAGATTCTTCCGTACTTTTGCATAGAGCACATCTAGAGGGTCCTTGAAAATCCATCTTTTGAAATCTATCCGCCGTGAGAATCTTCCTCTGGATTGCAGCCCATGTGAAGGTCCTCAACTTGGGGATGCACATACTATTCCAATAAAGGTGAACTAGGAGCCTTTTCGGGGCATTGCATCTCTAGTTGTAGAGTAATTTATAGCCGTCCTTTGCATTATAGAGCCCATATTTTGAACCGGCCCAAAGCAAAGTGTCCACCCCATCACAAGGCACTAAGGATTTATTTTTTGAGAGCATTAGATAGTAGTTGTACACTTTTCTTTGATTGAGATTGAATGTGCTAAAATATTTCCATTTCCACCCAAGCACTAAGTTTTCCACATCCTACTCCACATAGTCCCTGACAAGTACTCCCCATCGATAGGTTAGTGCAATCTTAACCATGTCCACCCTTATTAAATTTTCAAGGCTTGGATACCTGACCGACGAATCCTCCCAAAATCTAGGTTTGCTTCCATCACGGATGTCCCAAGTCAAATGCTCACAAACAACACTTTTACACTTCTGCATGAAATTACATATCCTTGAGCTTGAAGGTGGATTGGTTGTATTCAGAATGTCTCTATCCTCATATTCATCCAAATAATTTTACTTTAGAATTCTGGCCCATTTGCTCCTAGGCTCATTGTGCATTCACCAAACCAGTTTGACACCAAGGGCTTTGTTTTGCAGGTCTAATATTTTCAATCCAAGGCCACCATCCTCCTTGGTGCGGCATAATTTGTCCCAAGCTATTAGTGTGATCTTTCTCTTCTCATCATTACCTTTCCAAAAAAATTCCCTGACCTTCTTTGTCATATCCATGCTTACACCAACAAGTAAGGCCATCACTAACATAAGGTAAATAGGGAGAGTATAAAACACCACTTTCACCATTGTGATTCTTCTCGCCCATAACAACCATTTTCTTTTCTAGGAATTAATTCTTTCCCAAATCTTGATGTTCATGGTATCCCAAAGACCCATAGTCCTCAATCCCTTAAACAGTGGTATCCCATGGTAAGTGCAAGGTAATTTTCCTTTCTTGAAGTTTAGAATGCTAAGAATCTCTTGTTGTTTCTGCATTGCCATGTTGAAAAAAGAATATTTCAGATTTGTTTAGAATTCACTATCTGTCCTGAAGCCTTGGTGTACTTCTCTAAGAACACTTTCAACATTAATGCTTACTTCCTTTTTGATATCCCCATTAACATCATATCATCATCAAATTGTTGATGGGAAATTGGCTGAAGGTTGCTTATCACCACGACACCTTCAATCAGTCTTGAATTTACCCTAGTAGAGATGGCACGACCTAAGGCTTTAGCCATCAAGATATATAAGAATGGAGAGATTGGATCTCCTTGGTGTAGCCCCCTTGAGACTTCAAAGAAACCTTTAGGTGTTCCATTCACAAGTATTGAAAACCCAATCAAGCCATCGCTTGTTAAATCAAAAAGCCTCCATGACCTTAATTAAAAATCTCTAGTCCACCATGTCATATGCTTTTCATTTGTCTAATTTCATTATCATACTAGCCCGACCCAAGTATTGTATCGAATGTATGGTTTCTTATGCCACAATTATCCCATCAAGGATGGATCTAGTAGGAACAAATCCATTCTACTCTTATACAATCCTCTAGGATAATCAATTTTAGTTTATTTGCCATTTCCTTCATCATAACCTTGTATATCATATTGCATAGAGAAATTGATTTGTAATTGTCTAAGGAGTTAGAGGCTTCCTTCTAAGGAATTAGTGCAATGAAGGTATTGTTCACTTCTCTAATTAAAATCCCCAAGTTCCAAGATCCTTCAATGGCCTTTGTCATTTCATCTCCAAGAAGATTCCAAAATTTCTGAAAAAACCCAGCCGAGAGCCCATCCAACCCTGGGACCTTGTCTAGGTGTAATTGAAAGAGGGCCACCCTTATCTCTTAGAATTTTTTTAATTCAGCCTCTTGTTTTTCACCTCTAAGACAAATTTTGGAATATTTTTGAGTAATTCATACCAATATTTGAATTCTAACCCTACTTCATTATTCAATAAGTTGTAAAAGTACTTCACCCTGGCCTCAACCATGAGTCTGGAATCTTCCACCAGTGTACCATCTGCGAGTTTTATTTTGGTTATCTTGTTCACACTTCGATGCTACTTAGTGCTATTATGAAAAAAACTTGTGTTCCTATCCCCTTCTTTGAGCCAAACTTCTCTAGACTCCTACCTCCAGAAGATCTCCTCTTTCGCTAATATTTCATCATTAGCTCTTTTTCTTTGAGATAGAAATGTTGATCCATTCCTTTCTATATTATTTCTTCTTCCAATTGTTAGATCTCTTCTTCAATGGCATCCTTTGAATCAAATATGTTTTTAAAATTCTACCAGTTCCATTCTTTTATCTTTTGTTTCAACCACTTCAGTTTTGTAATGAGGCAAAACATTTTGGAATCATAGACCTGAAATCCTTTCCACCATCCTTCAACTAGATTTGCAAAATTTGGGTCTTTGAGCAACATGTTTTCAAATTTGAATGGTGACTTAATCAGGATTCTATCTTCAATAATCTCAATTGTATTAGAAAGTGATTAGAGCCATCACCAGGGACTATGCTAGCCTCCCAAAGGAAAGGAAAATCCTCCAGACAACCCATGAACAAAAATCTATCAAGTTTTTCTTCTATCAAGCATCCACCGAACTGCCTATTAGTCCATGTATATGTTCCATTTTTGAATTCAATGTTGAGGAGTTGATTCCTTGCCACCCATTCACCAAAATCCTTCTAAGACTAGTTCACTTTTCGAATACCACAAAATTTATCTCCCCTAGACAGTATTGGATTGTAATCTCCAGCAATGATGAAATTCACCCCTTAGTGTAGTTTCACAAAGGTCCAACTTCATGCCAAAGGATGCACTTTTGAATATAGGAGTTCAAACCATAGAGATTTATTAGCCCAAATGCTAGTTTTGATTGTATACTTCACACCCGATAACCTTTCCAATTCGTCCCTTCAGCTAATATTTCTACTTACACATAGTTCATCTTCCAAAAAGATGTAATGCCCCTAGAAGCACCATTTGTCTGTATCCCAAAACCACTCCAATCTCTTGTCTTCTTCTGAAATTATTCCAAATTAGTGTTGTTCATCTTGGTTTCTTTAATTAAAAAGATGGCCGCTCTAGTCAAGGCCATTCTTCACTTGACCAAACATTGCTTGTTAGGGGCATTCATACCCCTAACATTCCACGATATGAGTTTCGTGGTGACTCGATAAGGGGGCCTCCCTTCCCCGACCTTAGAATTATTGTTATCTTTGCTTGGCCTACTACCTCTCCATCCATGGATCTCAATGCTTAGTGTGACTTACTCCCATGAGTCTTCTTTGTTCCACAATCTAGTTTTTCTTTCTTCATATTTTTTTATTGAATGCCTAGGCCACCATATTTCTTTGTTTCTTCTTATTTATCCTCCATCTCCACATTAACATCAAGCAACATCAATTTCTCTTCCTTTGGCAGCTCATCGCACCATGTATCCTTCATTTCCTCATCAATCTCATCTAGAGGAAAAATAGGCACAAATTCCCCCCCCCCTTCAACCATTCCCCATCAACTTCCAAAGCCAATCTCATTAGATTTTCATTTAGGTCCTCCCCAGTAATGGTGTTCAAGAGTTTTTCAATCAGGATCTCATCTCCTAGTTGTGGCTTTATAACCATGAGGGAACTTGCTACATCAACCTTTGAATCTAACTACTTTGATATCATTTCTTCCCCCTTTGACAAAATTTTCCTCTTTTTTGATGTCTCAACTGGCATAGATCCAATTAAAGGTTCTTTCCCCTTGTCGTTTGATTCCATTCCTTATTCTATCCCTTTCATGTTCTTCATCTGTCCACATGGGTATTTTTTCCCTTTCAAGGGTCCTGCATTCAGGCGAGGAGAACATTTTTGTTCATTCTTTGAACCCCCAACCACCATCTTCTTTTTTGGTATAAATTTACATTCCTTTGTTGAATGTTCCACAACCACCTTTTTCTACCAATGCCCATTTGCAGTCATAAAACTAATTCTTCCATAATATTGTCCACTAAGTTTGCCATTATCACAATTTTGGGCTTCGATCCTAACACTCCATTTAAAAAAAAATCATCCATGTTAAGGAAGGGCCCTAAGGTACCCTCAATGGCCATTAGGGCATCCCCATTCTAGTATTATGTTGGCAGCCCCTCCAAACATAGCCATGTGGGAATCGATGTGATTCTATGCTTCGAAGGATTGAAATTTGTTACCCATTCCATACAGTAGAAGCCATAGTTATTGAAAAACAAGGGCTCCCCAAACAAAATTTCATTTTTCCAATTCAAATAAAGGCACTCAACTAGAAAGTAATCTAGAGTCAGAGGCCGAATACTTACTTTGTCCTTGAATTTGTTCATCCACTATTGACGAATTTGGATCTCTATCACTCCTTTGCCACTCCATTTCACAATTAGGGCATGATCCTTCAGGAACACCACTGAGTAGTTCAAAATCTGCAATGGAATCACAACCACCTGACTCTGCCCCTCCCTAGACTTGTTGCCTTCTCTGACCACATATCCCTATTTTTTTCAGAACCCCCCATTCCCATCAGGGTATAATTTTTCTCCTTTACCCGACCATCCTCTTGCCTGATTGGAATCGCATACACCTTGCTGCTACAAGGCCCCCTCACATAATAGGAATTCACACCTGTTGTTTTTCCATACCATTTATGGGGAAAATTACTCCGCCTAATGAATGAAAATCCCTGTTGTTGTTGATAGTTTTGTTGTGAATAGGATTCCATTTAGTTGCAATCCTAAACATATTTCATGTATCTCCTAAGTCCTTGGAAAGTGTTCCCCAACACTAGGATTATAAAGAGGTTAAATTCAAATGAAATGAACATGTAAATTGACATTTGTAAATAATTCTAAATGATAGGAACATATGGGGACGCCCAAGAAGATCCCCTACAAAATAGGAATGCATGGGGCACCCACATGGAAGGTGGAAACCACCTTGAGTTAAGTTAACTATTTGGAGAAAAGATAACACTTCAGTAATGCATATAAAGATCCTATAAGTTATGAATTGATGTTTACATGCATGGATTTTAGTTCAATTTAGTTTAGTGTAGTTTAGTTTAGTTCAGTTATGGTTCAGTTATCTTCAGTTGCATGTAGTTAGTTTCAGTTGAATGCAAGTTGACTTCAGTTGACTTGGAATGCATGAATAATGACTTGAGTTGCATGACAAATAATAGGTGATACATTCATTTAAGTGGGGATGATAAATCATGCATGATATTTGTATGAATGGTGGAGTGATATGTTTTAGTTAACAAAGATTGACTTGGACCCACCTTGGGCACCCAAGTTGGCATCTTAGAGTTAACACTTTTGCATGAGAAGATATTTTATAAGGTTGAGTTAAGTGGGTCCATTCTTGGGTGCCAACTTTGAGGAGAAGCTTACAAGATATCTTTGAAATCAATGTTGAGTTACAACTTCAGTTTGGGAAGCCCAAATTGATGAAGGACTTGGTTTGATATTGTTTTTCATGGAAGAAATCTACTTGCAAAGAATAGGCATAGGTTTTGTGAGATACACTTTTTTCTTTGTAATTGTATACTTTTTGGAGTTTACAAGGCTCATAATTGTCTATTTATTGCAACAAATTGAAGAGAGTTTGATCAGAGTTTATTGTAGGTTGTGAAGAAGAATTGTTGAAGGAAAAAAAAGCATCTCGAGCAAGGATTGATAAAGAATTATTGTAATCTTATTCAAAGGTTAAATAATACAATCACTATTGATTATGGTGGTGGAGTTTTTTCTCGAAAGGGTTTTTCCATAGTATATGTTATCTCACTTCTATCTGCTCATCTTATTCTTCTACAATCTTTTGTCTACTTCCACAATTAGTAAAATGAATCTAAACAGATAATCATATACAAAGAAAACTTATTTAGATCTACAATCTCATATTTTTACAAAGTATTAAGCTACATAATTACCTCCATTTTCAACATTTGGTATCAAAACTAACGGTTGGGTAGATTTTGGGATGCCTTTCTCTTAAAACTTTGAAGGTTTTTTGGTTGTAGTGGGAGCTTTTACTATTGTGTTATTGTTGATTTTGGAAAATAAGTTTGTTACAATGAGTTTTAATTCTCATTTAGATATTGAAAGATTCAATGGATCTAATTATGAGATGTGGAAACTAAAAAAGGAGGATCTCCTTGAAGAGAGAGATTAGTGGTTAGTTGTTGGTAATGAGACAAAGTCACCTACAACAAGGTCAGATGAGGATTGGGCTAAGCTTGATAAGAAGGGAAGAGGGACCATAAGATTATGTCTTGTTGATGTTGTTCTCTTGAATGTTTCAGATGAAACTATCGCATATAAGTTGTGGAAGACAATAGGTGATATCTATCAAACCAAAAGTCTTACTAATAAGTTGTATCTGAAAAGACAGATGTATTCTTTAAAGATGAAAGATGGTGATTCTGCTACAAATCATTTGAATGCTTTTAATTTGATTATAATTCAGTTAGCATCTATAGATGTAAAGCTAGAAGATGAAGATAAATGCATTTTGTTACTTTGTTCTTTACCATAATCTTGGGAAAATATAATTGTTGCTATCAGTGGTAGTGGTGTAGATCTGAAGATGGAAAATATAATTACTACTCTCCTATTAGAGGAGATGAGGAGGAAGTCTAAAATGGAAATCCAAGATGCCTTGTTTGTAAAAGGTAGTCCTGAGAAAAAGGAACCTAAGGGAGACAAGGAAGGGAAGGGTAAGTCTAAAGGACAAAGTAAGGTAAAGTGTTGGAACTGTGGGAAACTAGGACATGTGAAGAAGGAATGTAAGAACAAAAAAATGAGTTTTGATTCTTCTATAGAGGAATCTTCGAACAACAGTAATCATGCATTGATCATTTAATGTAAAAATATTAGTGATGACTCTTTGCTTGATGTTAAAGAGTGATCTTCATGAAGAGGATGGTAGTCATGATGCCATGTGTAGCTCATACCACAGTTCAGTGGGAGTTGTTGGCAATGACACAGATGCATCTTTGGTAAGGTTATCTTCATGTGACTAGGGATATGTTTTTTCTTGGTTTAGAGTGGTTTCTATTATGTCATGGTTTACTCTTGATACACATTTAGATTTTGGCATGGTACTTTTTCTCTTGAGACTAGGATGTTTATGTATGTTATGATGCATGTGATCTCCTTGGAGGAGATGGTTAGATCATGTTGTCATGTTTATGTTCTTGATTCATGATTGGAGCTTTGACATTGATCTTGTCTAGTTCTCTTATGTATTGGGTATTGTTACCTATTTTTAGCTACAACTCAAAATAGGTGGAGCTAAATTGCATTCATCACATAAAGGTGCAAAATTTCTACTAAAAGTATTCATTGAATTCCAAAATTTGATTATGCAAATGTTTGTAATAGAAGAACTCATAAATTTGCATAAAAGAATGTTCTTTTTATTCATATTGGAAAAACAAGGGTCCCACACATGTCATGGGAGTAGCTTAAACTGATTTACACAATCAAATGATGAATACAAAGAAAGAATGTAAACTATACAACTGAAAATAACATAAGCATGTGATAGAAAATGATTCATCATTGCCTGGAATGACGAATTGTCTTCATGTTAAAGTCTTCAGTTGTGTTCTACTTTCGAATTGATCTAGTTCATAGGCTTCAAAAGCATCTGGAAGAATGAAAAAATGTGGTATTAGAGATGGTATCTAAGCAATGAAGAATCAAATCCTACTTCATGCCTACATTACCAATAGAAATGCAATCTACATCATTTCAAGCATGCATCAAATGATCAAGTTAAAGGAGCACAAAGTTCAATGGAAGATTTTAGCTTCAATTATTTTGCTAATTTGTTTTTTTAATGTGCAAGAATAGGTATAATCAGATCATTTCAACCAACATGTATTGTTATGAGTGGTGAGAAATGTGGCTCCCACAAGGGTTGATCCCAACTCATAACAATAACATAAGCTCAACATTTCAATGTATCATCAATCATGAAAGATAGTGATTATTGCATAAGCAAGGATAGCCACATTAGCATCCAACAATGCTTCTATAATGAACATCTACATTCATCAGTAGTCATGTATGATGCTATTCTACACTGTACTGATAATGAGAAGAAAGTAGCCTGATCAATAGTTCATAGACTGAGGTGATAATTCATACAAGTATAGTCACAAATATGTAAGATGGCAACCCTTTGAAGTTTTATCATAACCAAGATGGACTATAAACGAGCAAACAAATATCATATGTAAAAGTGCAACAATAAGGCAAGTGAAAGAGTATGCATATTTATTGACAAGGATAGCTACATTACAATCTGAATAGTGGCAACTTACCAAATAGTCATAGAACTATGAACAAGCTAGAGTTATGTTTTCATAAGTGACAGTCCCATGAGCACTATATTCAACAATGAAATATGATGAAAATAGAGTATAGCAATGATCAACATATGGAGTTTCATGACCACAGTCAAAAGGATCACATTTGAAGCTTCCTTGCATAAAGATGACAGTATGACAGTCCATATCACATGTAGAGGTAATAAATAAGCCATGAATGCATATTTCAGCAGAGTATCAAAAAGTATTCATGATTAATAAGAAGTTGATTAATCAATGGAGGGAAGTCACTCTAACCAATGACACTCAACAAATAGCAGAGGATAAGCGCTCAGGAAATGATAAGATGAATGAATCTCATGGCCAACGTCATGGACAAAAAAACAAGTAACAGGAGTGAATAATAAAGCCCTCAGCCAAGGGAGTACGTGACCTCAATCTACATCGAATGAGAGTATAGATAAATAAATCAGAAAGCATGCCTAAAAATGATAAATACAGAGGTTTCCTTTTTATTTTTATTTTGCAAGAAATCCTAGCTGAGACTTTAGTAAAATTCAGATACATAAAATCATGGGTTTTCAAGAAACCTATCCTATAAGTGTGCTATGAAGGGTAAATATTCGAACGTCTGGAGAAGATAAGGATATGCTCATACACTTTTGTTCACATTGAATCTAAATTGAGCATATTTTTGTGCAAGAAAATAAGCAATACGAGGTTCAGTAAATGGAGGGCATACCGCAGGTTTTCTGCCATTTTTTTTTAATAAAAGAAATGCCTCCCAAAGTTACAGCCAACACCAACCATGGCGGCTCCCAAGCAGAAGGAAAAGTCAACAAAGAAGAAACAAAATTTAAATAAGAACATTACTTATAGCCGCGTCTGAAAGCCCAATAGAATGTTTGCAGAATGGGTTCAATATATCATATTTGTCACAGAGAAAGACTAACCAGGTATTTTCCTGTAGACTATCCTTAAAAATCTATCAGAAATAGCATGAAAATGTGGCATCTCAAGCTTGAAAACCCTAACCATTGGCGGCACAACAATAGAGTATCTCCAAAGAAATGCAAAATGGGGAATGAGGAAAGCATCTAGGGTTCGAGTATTTTGACTCATGCCCTAATTCGAATGGTAGAATTTTGACTTGTGTTTTTTTTGCATGATTAAAATCATTTCATTTCAAAATTATTCCCCATAGTTTTGACTTATTAAGTCATATATCCTAATGATGTGAGGGGCCTAGGAAGTTTGAAGTCTAGCTTCAAAAGTATCTTTTGATTTTAAAACATAGAGTTTACCTTCACTAGGAATTTATTGCATGGAGTTTAAATAAAATTGCAATGTAATTAAATGTTAAGGTAATTTCTCACTAATTACCTTAATATTCAACATGTAGTAAATAAAGGTGGATTTAATAGATATTAAATATTAAGATAATCATTGAACGATTTCTCTTAATATTTAATTAAAAGATTGCCTTTTCCAAAGAAAGATTCATGCAAGGAATTTAAGTGAAAGCCGGTTGAAGATAAGTACAGACAGTTTTGATTATGAGTTCGAATTTTTACTTCCAATCAAAGTGAAGATAATTCTTCTATTGTCATATTTTCATGCCACCTTTAGAGAAATTTTTCAGAGGTCTTGTGTTAGATTGTATGGAGTTATGACTTGAAATGAGTTGGACAGGGATTAGAGGCAGTCTGGCTACTTGTTCTTGCAGTTATCATCAGTTATGTGACCTCCTTTCATGCATTTTCATGTTTTCTTGTGGGAGAGTTTTACGAGGTGGATTTTGCATGTTTTGACCCACATGCTCAGGGATTTTTAGTTTAGTTTGGGTATTCCATGGGTCAGTTATGAGTTGATGGAAAGCTTGAGACTAAGTTCACTCATTTTTTCATGAGTGTGGGCTATTTTTATCAGGGTTTTCTCTTCTGCTTGGATTTCACATTGGAGATGCTATTTTTATTTCAGTTCTCATTATTACTAGCTGCTTTGTGCATGCCTTTTGTATATATTGGAAAAAATGAATCTTTTTTCACTAGTTCTTATTTTTCAGCCTTTGCATTCTACAAAGTGAATTATCATGTAACTCAGCTTTCAAAATTTAATAGATTACACAACAGTCTTTATAGGTTATCTTGGAGTATCATTTGCAGAGTGTTCCTTCTTTTGTCATTGCAAGTTAAATATTATCCTTCTTAGATTTAGGTGTTTTGTTTTGTGAATGTTTTGGATGCAAATTTAATGTGTTTGATATCAGAACCTTTAAATTTATGTCAACATTCGTGAATGCATGTACACGAAGAAACAATCTTAGTTGCAGGTCATAAATTGTGTCTCAAGTATATCCTTATCTTTAAGTTGTGAAAATAAATTCTTCCTTCATAAAGAATGAATTATCAGGCATGTCTGTGAATCATTAATGCAGTTAAATTGTTCAATCTGAGTTGTGAAAGAAAGCTTCATGATGAATCAATTGTGAGTTAATCTGTTTTCTTTAAATCAAATAGGTGCAATCACCATTAATTTACATTTTTATGTGCATTTTTACATACTTATGTCCCTTTTCCAACATAAGTTACTCAATTTTTAATTAAGAATCATATAGGAACTAGCCTAGAATCTGGAGGTCTATCTTCGCCATAGGAATACCCACAGCCTAAAGATAGTTCCCATGTTTCAACAGATTGTTGAATTTAATCATTCAAGCGCTCGGGTGCAATCTGTTTGACAACAGGTACATTAATCATTTGCTTGATTACTTCATGATAGTGCTATGTTACATTTGGAGTTTGGCATGTATTGGTTGGTTATAGGTCCTCATGGATACTTGGAGAAATAGGTGAGGCCTGAGTTCTCTTATGGTAAGAGATATATGTTGGAATGGTTACTTGTTGTACCATAGAAAAAAGTATTATTTGCTTGATTTGGAAATAATTGATGATAAATTGGACTTAATAAGGCCTTGATTTAGTGTTGTGAGGTATTTTCCACATCCACACTAGGTCTTGGACCCTTTCAAATGCATTCATCAATGTCTTGTAAAGGTGTTGTAAAATGGTGTAAAGGAATTTAATGCTTTTCTAGAATTAATGAACCCATTTCCCCCTAATTCAACATTATAAAATATATTTAATGGCATTATCACATCAATCTAGAAGGCTTGTGAATTCAACTTAACTCTAATCTAGTGTTGTAATGTGTCTTGCACTTTCACATTGGATTTTGTGCCTTTCTAGGCTAAGAGGGCCTCATTTTAGTGTTGTAAAGTGTATTTAATCACACTTTTCACATTGAATTATGTGTCCCAAGCCCTAATTGACCTTTACATCATCATTAATAGGCCCCTATTACCCCATATTGTGCATCTCGAGGAAATATTTGACGAAATACCCAACAAAGTCATCATATAAACCTTATTTCCTTACTTCTTAGCATCCTAGCTGTCAAATGGGCCCCTCTGGGACTAATTTTCCATCTGTGGTGAATCAGTCCCTACCAGGTGGGATTGATTCACCTAAGGTGGTGAATGAGTCCTATGTGGACCATTTTTTACTTTTGAGCGGGAAATTTTGGAATTTAAGTTTTGTTTTTCTTCATGTCGGCCTTGGGGATCCAATTTATAGGAAAATTAGGAGAATTTCCTATAAAATCAAGTCTCTAATCCCTAATTCATAATGCATTGACTCATTTTCAAAACTCATTCATCATCCATCTTCTCTTTCAAGTCAAGTAAGTTAGGGTTTTATCACTCTAAGTCATTAAGAAAGCTTCCAAAGAGATTCAAGGGAAGAATATTCCTCCATTTCTACAAAAATACAAGATCAAACATCATGGCAAGGTATTGAATTCATTGTTTCATTCTTCCTTACATTATTTCATCATTTTGGTTTAATTACCTACAAAGGGGTTTGACCAAGGCAAACCCCCATGCCCTAACATCCAACATCTTTCTTTCTCTTCTTGTGTGTTTGTAGATTTAGGCAGCTTGGAGGCTTGGAAATCATTGAAAATCAAGTTGCAAATTTTTTCAAGTCATCTCTTCATTGAATAAGGAAAAATATCAACAAAAAGTCACTTTCAGGCCCAAATTTGACAATTTCAAAACTAGACACCTAGAGAAGTAGAAAGTGCAAACCAAAGGCTCCTGTTTTCACCTTTGAATCTTCAAAAATTCAAAAGTGGACTCATTCACCATGGGTGGCGAATGAGTCCCACTTCTAGGCCTGATTTTGGTTTTCTACATTTTTGGATACCCATTTGTCTGAAATAGGCTCTAGAACAGTTTCACAGATCTAGGACTAATTCACCCAGAATGGCGAATGAGTCCCACTAGGCCTAAAAATCAGGATCAGTAGCATTCCAGAAGTCATTTCCAGTCTCCATCAAGATCTTAGGTGCACACTTTCAGTTTCATCCATTTCTGTTGCAATTTGCATTCATTTCTAGGTTTTTTTTGCATATCACAATGTGTTTTCAAACATTTCACATTTAATTAGTTTTTCATTCATAATCAATCAATTATATCAATTAGCTACATCTAGATCATTTCATTTAGTCATAATTTCATCATACATACATTAGTTTGAGTGAACCACCTAGATTTTTGGTGTGTGATCTATCTCTTTCCATTAGGTGAAAGACCTTAATTGAGCAAAAGAGACATAGCATCCCTAATCCCTCAAAATCTATGGTTCATTTTGGTGAACCTGCTTTTCAAATATTTTCTTGTCTAATTTGGAGTCCTTCGTCATAGCTCTAGCTTGCATTAACCTTGCATTAGGGTTTGCATGGATTAATTTGCATGCTAGGTTTCAAATTTTGCATTCATAAAAAGTGCATTTAGGTTGCATTGTTGGCATCTAAATTCACTTAAATTTTCTGAAATTCTACACTTTTAACTTAGTTCTACATCATAGCACTCAGAAAACATCAAAATTACTCAATTTTTTTTGAAAATTCTAAAAAAAAGTCCATACCGGGACTCATTCGCCACCTTGGGCGAATCAATCCCTTTTTACCCCTGAAACTTCCCTTTACAGAACTGAAAACCTTGTATTTAAGCTTTTCTTTGGTGCCATTACCTACCTGTATCAGTTAGCTGAGTTTCTGTAACATGAATTTCATTAGATCTAGCTTATGTTAGCTCATTTTCATGCATTGTTCAATTTTACATTTGCATTGTTGCATAACATAATCAACAAAATTTGAAAATAGCATTGCACTTTATTTACTTTTGCATAACATCTTCTTTTTCACAAGATGTGTCATTGATTTGGTTAAACATGGATTTTATAAGCATAATATCCCCTCTCATGAGTTTAATTTTGATTACAACAATGAGGAACATGTTATTTATAGCTTTGACCAAACCATTACATTACCCATTGGTGTGAATGGAGGTGTAGACAATCATAACACACACACACTTGTTCTTCTCCTAATACCTCTCCTCTTAGTGACGAAGGTATCTTGGTGAAGGAAGTTACAAGCCTTGAGGGTCTTGATTGTCCATCTCCTCATTCCCCGTTGGAAGATGTTATACAACAAGAACATGAGATCATAGATACATTTCTAAATATCACCTTACCTAGTCTCCATAACCATGACAATCAAACTTTTCCATCTCCTAATATCCCTTCCTCAATGTAAAGAGGATAGGTTGGTGTTAGAAGACATCCCTATTAAGAATCATGAAACCCTTGATCCTCCCTTCCCTAATGCTCCTTCCATTTGGGATAATCTATTTGAAAACCATAGTGGTCCTTCTCTTGATGCCTCCCCACTTGTGATGAAGCTACTTTACAAACTTCAAACTTGGATGAACATATTACAATCTCTCCTACTAGAGTAGATAACATGGCACAAGAGAATGATACTTTAAAGAAAATGGATACTCAACTAACACCTCCTAATCATTCCCCCTCTTGATAATCCCATCATTGATCATCCCCCTATTGGCGATGAAGTCATTTTGGAAGAACCAAGCCTTACTTTTCAAGAACATGTGGCTTCTTGTTCTCCTAAAAATTATCCTTCTATGGAGAATATTATGGTGCTGGAAAAAGGCAACAATAATAATATGTCTTCCTTAGATAAAATAGAAATTCTTGATTTCTCTTTATTAGAGATACATCAAACCAAGACTATTGAGGTTATGAATACACAAGTGTCCATTAGATCCACCTCGATCAATGGATCTCATACATAGCATGTGGGACATCCTAACAACCCTCTAATTCTCTACCCACCTTCACACAAACAACAAACTCAAAATAAACCTGAACTTATCCTTTACCCTCAGAATAATGTTTCGAAGCAACTGAGTCATAATATTCTTGCTCATATGTATAACACTCAAAACAATCCACAACCACCACAACCAACCCCGACACCATTACCATTGCCTAATCCTATCCCACCTAACCCTTTCTTTTTAGGTTGCAAGGAGTATGATCTTGTCAAGCAACTTAAGAATACTCCTGCTAAGATATCATTGTGGGACCTTATTCAAGCCTCCCCTCACTACCACAACATGATCCAAACAACGTTACACCAATTTATTTTCCCTTCTAATGTGCCACCAACTGATATAGCAGCCATGATTCAAGGACTAAACATTGACATTTTTTTCCGCCAAAGTGAACTCCCCTCTTTGGATGTGCAAAAACAAAATGATCCTTTCATGATCATAGCACAATACAAACAAAAATGGATAAAGAGAACTCTTGTAGATATTGGATTTTCCCTCAATGTGTGTAGTGTGACCCTTCTGGATAGGCTTGGCATTGATCAATCCACCATTCGACCTAATTCTTTATCTATTAAGGGATTTGACAATGTCAAAAAGAAACTACTAGGGATGATCATTATACCTCTTGTCGTTGGAGTGGCCACCTTGAATACACCAATCGATGTTATGCCTTATGAAATTTCATGCAATATTATCTTAGGCAAATAGTGGATTCATACAATGAATGGTGTGCCTTCCACTCTTCATCGCAAAATGAAATACATCTACAACAACATAGTCCACACACTTTACACTGATCTTGAACCTAATAGTGTCTTACAACTTGAGAAAAACAAAGCAAATTCCTTAAACACATCAACATCAACTACACCAGTGGAACCCGTACAACAAAACAACAATGAACAACATATTGAAAAATTCACACAACTATTAGAAGATGATTGGGGTTCCTTGGATTTTGAACATGAATTCATGGGTGAGCACAAGATTATACACAAAGATTCAAATAGGGTAAACAAAAAAGCAGGTGAACCTTTGAAAACATCCACCTCAACCACTTTAGACAAAAAAACACACTACACAACCACCTTTGACAACGCTTATCACCAACCACCAACTGATCAAAAAGCAATGAAAAAGCTTTATGGAAAAGGGCATGAGCTTATGAAACAACTTGGCTATAGTGGAAAAGGATGTGGTGCTCATGAACAAGGTATCTACAACCCTATAGACCCTATCACACAACAAACCACTCATGGTCTTGGTTATTGTCCTTTGATAGAGATTGCCAAGCCTTCACTCAACATCAACAATCTCACACAACATACTCCTAAATCATCCTTAACGGTCGTCCATCGTGAACACCTCGACACTAGTGGTCTTGAACATCATCCTTTGCACAATATGACACAAACAACGAAATATTTGCTTGATGTCAATGTCATCTCACAAGACACTAATAATTTGACTTTGTTAGATTTTAAACCCTATTATAAAGGAGAGAACAAAATCTCATAATATAAAGAGTCTTGCGAAGATATGACAACTCATACTAAGGAAGATGTTTCTTTCAAGAAAACCATAGGACCACCTTCTACCATTGATCAAGAGGGCATCTTGTTGAGACTCCTCCAAGATCACTTGATAACTCTTCCTTCAAGAACTCAAAAGAAATTTTATTACAAGACTTCATTTTGTGCATATCACAGAGTTCATGGTCATTCCACTAATGAATGTAAGGCTTTGAGTCGTAAAATCCAACATTTTTAGGAGTTTGGTATTCTTCCTTCTGTGGGGGCACCTAATTCCTCTAATTGATACCGATTTTCACTCTCACCTACATTTCATCAATCATTTCAGCTCACCTTTGTCCTGCACTCAATGGGGGCAAGGGGTCTAGTAGCCTTGTCCTCGTATGTCACTTTTCGTTTCCTATTTTAGCTAGTCGTTAACCTTTCATGAACATATAAGAGCAAGCTTGGGATGTGGATGAAATTATTTAAGTTGGCTCGCATGTGACATACTACCCTTTTTCATGACATAGCTTCTCGAAAACACATGACTTGGTATAGGGATTTTTGAGTAAGCTCTCATGTTCTTCTTCTACTTTAAAGAAATTTCTCACAGTACTGATGTTTGCAACGGCTTTAAATTGGGGGCATACATCACCACTCACATTTCATTGTGTGATTTATTTCTTCTTATGATGTGTCTTTTTCTTGGTGGAGTCATTGGCCTTGATTCCCTCGAAGAGTGTGATACTTATTTTGACACATCCTCTCTTGGAAACATTAAGCACGATGTTCCCTAAGATGAGACCTTGCACGAATTAAGAAAAATCCCTTTGAACAATCCTTACACTATTTTGTATTTACAATGTCTATGAGTGTCAAGCATACAAAGTTTTGCTTACTTCATAGAGCTCAAAAATCATTTTCCTTTGTGGTGTCTTATTAAAGTTATTAGGAGGTATAACTTTGATATGGTTGAGCGAGAAGCCCATTCCGAGGCATGACTTTACCTATATCCACCTATGTGTTTGTGAGTACATACCAGTCGAGCATATGTTTCCCACCTTTTGGGCCTTCTCACTCAGTAGACAACCAAGAGTTCCATGACCCCAAAGTGTGCAATTTCATTTTTGGATAAACAACCTAGATCTGATCCACAACTAGCTAGATAAATGATCAAAGTGTGATCCACCTTTTCATTTTCATCTTTCTCTTCCTTCTAGTTCTTTCCATTGTATGATCATGTATCTTCTCTTTCTACACATCATTCACCCTTGTGAATGTCCTTTTGCACTCATGTCGACTTGACTTAGGATCATGGATCCTGGGGGCTTGACCGCCTTCTCGATCTTTGTTATCATAGACCATCTACATTGGTACGATTGGACCTCTCTTGAATGTCTACTTTAGTGTGAGTTTGAAGCAATTTCATCCTCTCACTAAAGTGGGGGCTAAATGTACCATAGAAAAAAGTATTACTTGCTTGATTTGGGAATGTTTGATGATAAATCAGACTTAATAAGGCCTCAATTTAGTGTTGTGAGGTGTTTTTCACGTCCACACTAGGTCTTGGACCCTTTCAAATGCGTTTAACAATGTCTTGTAAAGGTGTTGTAAATTTTTCTAAAGGACTTTCATGCTTTTCTAGACTTTATAAACCCATTTTCCCCTGATTCAACATTATAAAATATATTTAATGGCATTATCACATCAATCTAGAAGGTTTGTGAATTAAACTTAACTCTAATCTAGTGTTGTAATGTGTGTTACACATTCACATTGGATGTTGTGCCTTTCTAGGCTAAGAGGGCCTCATTTTAGTATTGTAAAGTGTATTTAATCACACTTTCACATTGAATTATGTGTCCCAATCCTTAATTGACCTTTACATCATCATTAATAGGCCCCTATTACCCCATATTATGCATCCCAAGGCAATATTTGATGAAATGCCTGACAAAGTCATCATATAAACCTTATTTCCTTACTTCCTAGCATCCTAGCTGTCAAATGGGCCCCTCTAGGACTAATTCACCATCTGTGGAAAATCAATCCTTTCCAGGAGGGACTAATTCACCCAAGGTGGAAAATGAGTCATATTTGGACCATTTTTTACTTTTGAGTGGGAAATTTTGGAATTTAAGTTAATTGTTTTTCTTCATGTCAGCCTTGGGGATCCAATTTATGGGAAAATAAGGTGAATTTATTATAAAATAAAGTCTCTAAACCCTAATTCACATCCATTAACTCATGCACACACCTCTTATCATTCATTCATCATCTAGATCTTCTCTTCCAAGTTAAGCAAGTTAGGGTTTCATAATTGCAAGTCATTAAGATTGCTTCTAGTAAGACATTTAAGGAAATATTCTTCATGTTTTGTTGTAGAAATTCAAGATAAATCATCATGGGAAGGTAATAACTCCATTATTTCATGTTTCATTACATTCTTTCATCATTTTGGTTTAATTATCTACAAAGGGGTTTGACCAAGGGCAACCCCATGCCCTAACATTCAACATCTTTCTTTCTCTTCTTGTGTGTTTGTAGATTTAGGCATCTTGGAGGCTTTGAAATCATTGAAGATCAAGTTGCAAAGCTTTTTAATTCATCTCTTCATTGAATAAGGAAAAATATCAACAAAAAGTCACTTTTAGGCCCAAATTTGATAGTTTCAAAATTGGACACCTGGAGAAGTAGAAAGTGCAAACCAAAGGCTCCTGTTTCCACCTTTGAATCTTCAAAAATTTAAAAGTGGAATCATTCACCATGGGTGGTGAATGAGTCCCACTTCTAGGCCTAACTTTGGTTTTTTGCATTTTTGGATACCCATTTGTCTGGAATGGGCTCCAAAACAATTTCACATATTTGGGACTAATTCGCCTAGAATGGCGAATGAGTCCCACCAAATCTAAAAATTAGGATCAAAAATATTCCAGAAGCCATTTCCAATCTCCATTAAGATCTCATGTGCACACTTTCAGTTTCATCCATTTCTATTGCAATTTGCATTCATTTTTAGGTATTTTCTGCATATCACAATGTGTTTTCAAACACTTCACATTTCATTAGTTTTGCATTCATAATTAATAAATTTCATCACTTATCTACAATAAGATCATTTCATTTATTCATAATTACATCATACATTCCTTAGTTTGAGTGAACCACCTAGATTTTTGGTGTGGGATCTATCTCTTTCCATTAGGTGAAAGACCCTAATTGAGCAAAAGAGACATAGCATCTCTAATCCCTCAAAATCTATGGTTCATTTTATACATCACCACTCAAATTTCATTGTGCAATTTCTTTCTTCTTATGATGCATCCTTTTCTTGGTGGAGTCATTGGGCTTGATTTCCTCCAAGAGTGTGATACTTCTTTTGACAGATCCTCTCTTGGAAACATTAAGCACAATGTTCCCTAAGATGAGACCTTGCACGAATTAAGAAAAATCCCTTTGAACAATCCTTACACTATTATTCATTTACAATTTCTATGAGTGTCAAGCATGCAAAGTTTTGCTTAATTTATAGAGCTCAAAAATCATTTTCCTTTGTGGCGCCTTATTAAAGTTATCAGGAGGTGTAACTTGATATTGTTGAGCAAGAAGCCCATTCCAAGGCATGAATTTCCCCATAGCCACCTATGTGTTTGTGAGTATATACCATCCGAGTGTATGTTTCTTTCCTTTTGGGCCTTCTCACCCAACGAACAACCAAGAGTTTCATCGCCCCAGAGTGAGTATGCATTTTCATTTTTGGACAAACAACCTAGATCTAATCCACAACTAGTTGGACAAATGATCAAAGCTTGATCCACCTTTTCATTTTCATCTTTCTCTTCCTTCTAGCTCTTTCCATTGTATGATCATGTATCTTTTCTTGCTACACATCATTCACCCTTGTGCATGTCCTTTTGCATTCATTTCGGCTTGACTTAGGATCTTGGATTTTGGGGGCTTGACCACCTTCTCGATCTTTGTTATCCTAGACCATCCACATTGGTACGATTGGACCTCTCTTGAATGTCTACTTTAGTGTGAGTTTGAAGCAATTTCATCCTCTCACTAAAGTAGGGGCTAAATGTACCATAGAAAAAATTATTACTTGCTTGATTTGGGAATAATTGATGATAAATTGGACTTAATAAGGCCTTGATTTAGTGTTGTGACATTTTTTTCATGACCACACTAGGTCTTGGACCCTTTCAAATGCATTTAACAATGTCTTGTAAAGGTGTTGTAAAGTTTTCTAAAGGAATTTCATGCTTTTCTAGACTTAATAAACCCATTTTCCTCTAATTCAACATTATAAAATATATTTAATGGCATTATCACATCAATCTAGAAGGCTTGTGAATTAAACTTAACTCTAATCTAGTGTTGTAATGTGTATTACACATTCACAATGTATGTTGTGCCTTTCTAGGCTAAGAGGACCTCATTTTAGTGTTGTAAAGTGTATTTAATCACACTTTCACATTGAATTATGTGTCCTAAGCCCTAATTGACCCTTACATCATCATTAATAGGCCATTATTACTCCATATTGTGCATCTTGAGGCAATATTTGATGAAATGTCTGACAAAGTCATCATATAAACCTTATTTCCTTACTTCTTAGCATCGTAGCTATCAAATGGGCCCCTCTGGGACTAATTTTCTATCTGTGGTGAATCAGTGCATGCCATGTGGGACTGATTCTCCCAAGGTGGCGAATGAGTTCTATTTAGACCATTCTTTACTTTTGAGTGGGAAATTTTGGAATTTAAGTTTTGTTTTTCTTCATGTTGGCCTTAGGGATCCAATTTATAGGAAAATTAGGAGAATTTCCTATAAAATCAAGTCTCTAAGCCATAATTCATAATCCATTAACTCATTTTCACAACTCATTCATCATCCATATTCTCTTTCAAGTCAAGTAAGTTAGGGTTTTATCACTCTAAGTCATCAAGAAAGCTTCCAAAGACATTCAAGGGAAGAATATTCCTCCATTACTATAGAAATTCAAGATCAAACATCATGGCAAGGTATTGAATTCATTGTTTCATGCTTCCTTACATTCTTTCATCATTTTGGTTTATTACCTACAAAGGGGTTTGACCAAGGCAAACCCCCATGCCCTAACATCCAACATCTTACTTTCTCTTCTTGTGTGTTTGTAGATTTAGGCATCTTGGAGGCTTGGAAATTATTGAAAATCAAGTTGCAAAGTTTTTCAAATCATCTCTTCATTGAATAAGGAAAAATATCAACAAAAATTCACTTTCAGGCCTGAATTTGACAGTCTCAGAACCAGACACCTAGAGAAGTAAAAAGTGCAAACTAAAGGCTCCTATTTCCACCTTTGAATCTTCAAAAATAAAAAATTGGACTCATTCACCATGGGTGGCGAATGAGTCCCACTTCTAGGCCTAATTTTGGTTTTCTACATTTTTGGATACCCATTTGTCCAAAACAAGCTCTGGAACAATTTCACAGATTTGGGACTAATTCACCTAGAATGGTGAATAAGTCCCACCAAGCCTAAAAATTAGGATCAAAAGCAATCCAAAAGTCATTTCCAGTCTCCATCAAGATCTCAAGTGCACACTTTCAGTTTCATCCATTTTTGTTGCAATTTGCATTCATTTCTAGGTGTTTTCTGCATATCACAATGTGTTTTCAAACAATCCACATTACATTTGTTTTGCATTCATAATTAATCAATTTCATCACTTAAACTCATTTATATCAATTCATTTAGTCATAATTACATCATACATTCGTTATTTTGAGTGAACCACCTAGATTTTTGGTGTGGGATATATCTCTTTCCATTAGGTGAAAGACCCTAAGTGAGCAAAAGAGACATAGCATCCCTAATCCCTCAAAATCTATGGTTCACTTGTAAGAAAATATTTTTCAAAAATAAAGATTAAGAATCCTACACCTTGTTTGGATGTGAGTTAAACACACTCAGTGGTTTCACATGCCTCCAAAGAGGCAGTTTGGTTATAAAGACTTGGGAAAGGTATTGGTTTTATTGTAAGTAAGTTAAAATTGAATGTGATAGTCAAAGTATTATTTGTTTAGCCAAAAATCCTATATATCATGCTTGTACTAGGAATGTTGATGTTTAGTATCACTTTGTGTGAGAAATGATTGAGAATGGAAATGTATTAATTGAAAAAGTTGATACTTTGATTAACGCTACAGATTATCTTACAAGTTCTTACAAATAAGTTCTCTTGGTTTTGAGTATTAATCATTTTCTTGGAGCTTCATTATTATGCAAGTTGCATTTGAAGTTGGCATGGATTTATTAGTTGGTACAGGAAGGCCATTGGCCTTGAGTCCTATACTTGATTTATAATAATGATTCCTTGTTTAGAATGATTGCAATGTATAATGTCAAGTGGGAGAATGTTGGGAATAAGATGCCATTTAATTGCAATCCTAAAAAATATTTCATGTATCTCCTAAGTCCTTGGAAAGTGTTCCCCAACACTAGGATTAGAAAGAGATTAAATTCAAATGAAATGAACATGTAAATTGAAATTTGTAATTAATTCTAAATGATAGGAACATGTGGGGATGCCTAAGAAGAGCTCCTACAAAATAGGAGCACATGGGGCACCCACATGGAAGGTGGAAACCACCTTGAGTTAAGTTAATTGTTTGGAGAAAAGATAACACTTCATTAATTCATGTAAAGATCCTAGTGTTGGATGCAAGGAACACTAAGAGGGGGGCTGAATCAATGTTCAATAATTTTGAGTTACAAAATAGATATAACAACCATCAACAACAATAATAGAACTTTATATGACATTAGTAGCACATAACAGATGAAAACATGCAGTCACATCAATAATCACCATAACACCAAATATTTTTACGTGGAAACCCTATTAGGGGAAAAACCACGGTGGAGATTAACCCAAAAATTTTACTTTGTTAAAAGTAAAATAAAAGAGGGGAATGCACTTGCATTCAAGTGCACTTCCTAGAGATCACTGCTTAAAGAAAGAGGCTCGCTACCATACAATTATAATATAGATTCCAACAAAATTTGAACTGAGAATATAACATCTACAAATGCCTAGATTTAGTTCCATTGAAATGCACAATCTGACTTTGGACCTTCTACTCAAATCCATTCTGCTATGTTCTATTCTCCTGTTGAAAACCCTTCAGTAGTACAACTAAGCATTCAATCAATCAACTGCTCTACTCTTTTTCACACACATATAACTTTCTTCACATAACGCATACACAAAGTGAATTACCAATCTTCCTTATATATCCACTAACCCAAAAATTCAATACATGTCGGCCTTTCAACAAAATATAATATTCCTTTCTTATATCAGCCATGTTGGGCTTAAATCTTTAATTAGAAACGAAGCATACCTTCATAATTCAACTAGACTTATAGAGAGGACCCATACCAAGGTTCTAAACATAGGAGATAGAAAAACAATTATTCCACATACATCCGCGATCCACCACATCAAGCATGACGACTACAATGAAAAAATAGATCATAAAACATGCCACCGAACCTCTTAACTTGAACTGTGATCAATGCAAAACTACAAAATTTCTTCAATAGAATAGTATACAAGCTAAGAAAACTTCCTTGGGGATCCACACTTCAAAATAGTGATCTGGAGAAGTAGTTGGATCAACATACCAACCGGATGTCTTGTTCTTTACTTTTTCTGCTGGTAGAATACAGGGACTTAGATTCTCTACCAGTATAAGCACACCTCATACTGCAGATCAAACTGTAGACTTAAGTTGCCATCAATGACAACACAAGTAGCCAAAATTGACCTCATCAAATCCATATGCCAATAATTTCCCCCTTTGGCATTGATGGCAACACTTAGTGAAAATTTGACTAAGTGTCAAAACCAAAACATATCAAAGCCAAAACTACTACTCCCCCTTTGGATGTCAGGAAATTTTTCACTTCATTCTCTCCCCCTTTGACATCAATGACAAAGCTCTGCACTTCTCTTCCTTATCCTCTTCTTTAAAATATTTTACTGCACTATCTCTTACTCCATTCTCTCCCCAAATACCAATGCAAAAATTGATCAAAATTTGACAACTGCTATGAAAATTCAGAAAATTATTTTATACTTAGCTTTCAATTCTGGAAGGAATTTCTTCTAGGAATCCACTACAAGCCCAATGGGTATGATCAGACTGTTGTTCTCTGAAGTTTTGTTGATTATTTGCACAAGAGACTCGGGAATAGTGATTGTTGCTTCCAGTTCCTCGCCTAATTTAAGAGTCTTAATCATCTGTTCTAATATCCCTTCAGTTATATCTTTGACATTCCATAAAGCATCAATGAGAGCATTCTTAGTATAAACTTTCTTCTTCACATCTCCTTTTTTATCCAAGAGCATACTATAATTTTGTCCAATCTTAACAAGCTCACTTTCAATCTCTTCAAGCTTATCCTTGTACTTTCCTACCACTTGAGGCCACCTGAGACAATAGTTAATGACTTTATTTGTAGCATCAATACATTGTCTTAGCTCACTCATTTTCTTCTTCAATCTAGAAAGAGATAATCTAAATTGCATTTTTAAATGAGAAATCATTTCTTCTTCTTTCCTTTCCAAGGGAAAAAACTCCATAGATATCTTGACACACTCAATGAGTTCTTCCGGGAGAACATTCTACAGACTTTCCAACTCAATATTGTTATCAATTAAGTTCCTTGCCAAAGTGTTTTCAATATTGCTCTGATGCCAATTGTTGGATGCAAGGAACATTGAGAGGGGGGTGAATCAGTGTTCAATAATTTTTATTTACAAAAAAGATCTAACAACCATCAACAACAATAATAGAACTTTATATGACATTAGCAGAACATAACAACTGAAAACATGCAATCACATCAATAATCATCATAACACTAGATATTTTTTCATGGAAACCCTGTTAGGGGAAAAACCACGGTGGAGATTGATCCACAAATTTTACTCTGTTAAAAGTAAAATAAAAGAGGAGAATGCACTTGAATTCAGGCACACTGCCTAGAGCTCACTGCTCAAAGAAAGAGGCTCACTGCCATACAATTATAATATAGATTACAAAAAAAATTGAACTGAGAATATAACATATACAAATGCCTAGATTCAATTCCACTAAAGCGCACAATCTGACTTTGGACCTTCTTCTCAAATCTATTCTGCTCTACTATGTTCTCCTGTTGAAAACCCTTCAGTAGTACAACTAAGCATTCAATCAATCAACCGCTCTACTCTTTTTCACACACATATAACTTTCTTCACATCACGCATACACAAAGTGAATTACCGATCTTCCTTATATATTTGCTAACCCAAAAATTCAATACATGTTGGCCTTTCAACAAAATATAATATTCTTTGCTTATATTAGCCATGTCAGCCTTAAATCGTTAATTAGAAGTGAAGCATACCTTCATAAGTCAACTAGAATTATAGAGAGGACCCATACCAAGGTTCTAAACATAGGAGAAACAAAAATAATTATTCCACATACATCCGCAATCCACCACATCAAGCATGACGGTTACAATGAAAAAATAGATCATAAAACATGCTACCGAACCTCGTAACTTAAACTGTGATCAATGCAAAACTACAAAACTTCTTCAGTAGAATAGTATATGAGCTAAGAAAACTTCCTTGGGGATCCACACTTAAAAATAGTTATCTAGAGAAGTAGTCAAATCAGCATACCAATCAAATGTCATGTTCTTTACGTTTTCTACTAGTAGAATGCAGGGACTTAGATTCTTTGCAGGTATAAGCACACCTCATACTGTGGATCAAACTGTAGACTCAAGTCGCCATCAATGACAACACAAGTAGCCAAAATCAACCTCATCAAAGCCATATGCCAACACCTAGAAGTTAGCAATTGATGTTTACATGCATAGAGTTTAGTTTAGTTTAGTTCAGTTCAATTTAGTTATGGTTCAATTATCTTCAGTTGCATATAGTTAGTTTTAGTTGAATGCTAGTTGACTTCAGTTGACTTGGAATGCATGACTAATGACTTGAGTTGTATGATAGATAATAGGTGATTCATTCAGTTAAGTGGGGATGATCAATCATGCATAATATTTGCATGAATGGTGGAGAGATATGTTTCAGTTAATAGAGATCCACTTGGACCCACCTTGGGCGCCCAAGTTGGCATCTTGGAGTTAACACTTTTGCATGAGAAGATATTTTATAAGGCTGAGTTAAGTGGGCCAATTCTTGGGCACCAACTTTGAGGAGAAGCTTACAAGATATAGATTTGAAATCAATGTTGAGTTATGACTTCAGTTTGGGACACCCAAATTGATGGACTTGGTTTGACATTGTTTTTCATGGAAGAACTCTACTTGCAGAGAATAGGCATAGGTTTTGTGAGATAAGCTTTGTGTTTTGTAATTGTAAAATTTTTGTAGTTTAGAAGGCTCATAATTGTCTATTTATTGCATCAAGTTGAAGAGAGTTTGATCAAAGTTTATTGCAGGTTGTGAAGAAGAATTGTTGAAGGAAAAAGAAGCATCTCGAGCAAGGATTGATAAAGAATTATTTTAATCTTATTCAAAGGTTAAATAATACAAGCACTATTGATTTTGGTGGTGGATTTTTCTCTCGAAAGGGTTTCTCCATAGTATATGATGTGTCACTTCTATCTTCTCATCTTATTCTTCTACAATCTTCTATCTACTTCTACAATTGGTAAAATGAATCTAAACAAATAATCATGTAAAAAGAAATTTTAACAAAGAACACTTATTTAGATCTACAATCTCATAGTTTTACAAAGTATTAAGCTACATAATTACCTCCATTTTCAACAATTTTTCCTTCCTCCCTCTTTGCGCCTGTTGATAATGTGTCTATCCTACAAATCTTTCCTGATGATGCCCATCAAACTTTCAAAAACTAAGGGATGGACCAGATGATTTATTTTTTAAATCATGTAAAAGGAAATAGATATCTACTTCTAACAAATATCCATTGCAAATGGATATCTATTTCTAATGGATATCCATTAGAAACTGATATCCATTTTGAAACGGATATCCATTTCCTTTGCTATTAAAAAATTAGCAAGTTTAAACTCATTTTTACCCTTCATTGTTTCATGTTGCGGGCCTGTGAGCGATTGGGACCAAACATATACCCATTTTGAGCTTTATTTAACTTCCAAAATCACCCTCCAATCATAGGTATTTTGGATTTTAATTTTTTTTCTTCATTTTTTAAATTTTTTGTATTATTTTTGAAGAATTTTAGTGCAAAAATAGGTTTTTCATTATGCATATTAGTTTGTATTAAAAAATTGTTAATTTTTTTAAAAATCAACATCAAATAGGTTTTTGAATGGCTGAGAATCTCAACCCTATTCCAGATGAAAACCCTTCCCAACTAAATCCTCCTCCACCACAAATCCTCCATTACAAAACCCACCGACTATCTATGAAGCTATCCATGGAAATTTAATTGAATTGAAAAACATATGTTAGTTATAAAAGAGGCACCCTCACTTGTCTAATATGGAAACCATATTAGAATCAATAATTTCCAATGTTGAAACTCTCACAAACTAGCATATTATCTTTCTAGAGTGGCGGAAGTCCATGAGGCAACGATATGTTGATGTCTTGTCGTATGATGAAGTGAGAAAACTTGAAATTATGAAATCACAATCAACACAACTATTTACCAATTCTAAAACTATACAACCCATTGATGTGTGCAAGCCTAAATATTTGATTATATGGTGCACACATCGAGGTATCTTGGATAATTTTTTGGATCCTTGGTGGATGGTTTTTGTTGTCAATCAGGATTGCACCCTTAGCCAAGATAAACTTAAATATATTGTTGAAACATGGAAACACTCTCATATTTTGGGTAATCTATGGTCAGATTGAATCTCTAGAGCGGGCTAGTTCCCCTAGAAAATTTAAAAGACTTTATGAGGAAAGGGTTGGGAGGAAAACTGAAAAAGAAATCCTAAAACCTAAGGATGATTCACCAAAAAATTAACTTGACTTTGATGATTTTACTTACAAACAACTTCTCAAAAATTTAACTCTCACAAACTCACTTAACACATACAATCCAATAGTGATTTGTATGAAGGTTCACAAAACTAAACACAAACTACAACCTGAACTATATGAAATTTTGCACACAAACTCACAATAACAAGACTTAAAAGGATTCAATATTTCAAATCACTATGACATTATATTGATACTATAAAATTGAGAAAAAATGTGAGAAGGAAAGCTCTAATGTTTATTAAAACTGAAGGAGTATCAACATCAAAATTTGAGTGCAAAAGTGTTTACAAAACTCTGTAAGATGAACAAGAGAGCAAGAAACAATATTTTGAACTGAGAAAAACATAATTTTTTTGACCATGTATGCCTCCAAACTATCTCCAAGAGTGAGAATAGAAAAATCAAAGTGAAACTGCATCTCAGAATAGCAAATTTGATCCATTTTTGAGCTCAAGAGAAAAGCCTAAAAAATAGCATCCAAAACTGCTTCAAACTACATGAGAAAGATAAAAACTTTCTATCTCCAATAGGTCGATCCAAAAGCCTAAAAAAATTAGGCCCAAACTGACTCAAAACTGAAAATAGAAGGTTCAGTTTGTTCATCTTTTTCCAATTTCGCCCAAGAACTCAAACTCAAAAAATAAAGTTTCTAAGGAGAGTAACTACATTTTTTAAAATAACAAACATTAAGGTAATTTATAGAAATATTACCTTAATGATGTTTTACATCATTTGTAGTTTATAATTACAGAATAGAAAGACTCCTAAACTCGAGTCTTGACTTTCACAACTTGGCTTTGATTATCTTGATTTTTGCAATAAAAAATAAAATTTGGATACCTTGCAAAAATCAAAGTGACACACTTAGGCTCTCATGATATTTGATTTTTCTATAAAAAATCATAAAAATGATTTCAAGCACTTATCACATTATGCTCATTCAAAAATCAAAGGGAAGCCTAGGGCCTTTTGAACTCAGGAAAAATCACCACCTCAAGGTCATTGACTTGATTTTCTACAAAATCATGAAATAAATCAAAGTCATAAACCTAAGTTTAACCTATGAGTAAAGGTGGACACATTATTTCAAAGGTATTAGTGAAGGCTTGTATTCTTAAAACAATGTGATTAAAACACCATTCGAATTAGGGCATAAGGAAAACCCTAAACACAAAACCTTGTTGAATCCCTAATTCTTCTCATCATTTTCACATTTCACCTTTGGGAAAACATGTGTTGCACTCAACCGCCATGGAGATTAGGGTTTCAAGCTTGAATCTTTGAGAATCTTCTGTTGTTTGTGCATTTTCTTAAAGCATTTTACAAGGGAAACAAAGGTAAGTTGTTTTACCACCATTTTGGATGTCGACTTCCATTTTTCTAAGGTACTTCATGGCTTTCTTGGTCGTGGCCATGGTATATTTTCTTATGTATCTTTCTTTGCTTCTCTTTCTGTGGATACTTCCTCATTGTTTTGGTCACCATTGGAGAACCCTGAGGCTCATCTCTAAAGATTTTGGAGGAAATTTCCTTCACAACAAGCTTGGGTAAGCTTCTATCATTCTTATATCTTTATTTTCTATGATAATAAGCTCGATTTGAGCTCACGATGCATGGAGCCTTTGTCTTTTGCATGCTCTACTATATTATAGCTGCAGTTGTATTCTTCCATCTGGGTTTCTATGCTCTTCATGGCCATGACCATTCATGTATTTCTCTTATTTTCTAAGTGTTATTCTTGCTTGCATGAGCTTGAAACTCCTCTATTATTCTATATTTGTAATTTTTATGTGCAATCCCATGTGAGTTTGGTCCTTTGTGAGACAAAAGACTCTCCCAAGCCGCGGATTTTGATAGCACAAATTGGGTTTTTTCCATATGCTCAATGTAACTTGAGGTTTCTCTATTTTCTAAAAATACAAAAGAGACAAAATATTTTATCTTTTCCTTGAACAAAAGAAAAAGAAAATGCTTCACTATGGAGGGCCACAGCCTCTAGACTTTTTTGGGTTCCCCATTTTTCTAAATGTGCTGCAAATGTTATTCATTTTTTGAAACCCTAGCAACATCATGGCATTTGTTCTTTTTCTTTCAAGAAAATGCATATTTTGCTTCACAGTAAGATAGGAATGGAGATAATACAGCTTATTATTCTAAAGAAACAACATGGCTCCAATTTTCTTTGATGTATGCAATTGTAGCTCCATTTTTTTTTTCTCTTAGAAATACAACTATGTTCTATTAAGAGTTTTCTTTTCAAATCACATACGAGGTACTCTTTCAAAACTCAACTATTGTATTTACATTCTCTCTTTCAAAAAATATTTTAAAAACTCAATGCTGCATTTTGTTTCCATTCTATGTTGAGAAAAAATAAATTTCGTTCTTTCACTCACACATATAGATGCAATACAACATCATGCACCTATAGGCATAGTGAAAACCTCACCATTGTTTGCTTTAATTCATTCTCTATTTAGAAAGTGTGCATTAAAAAAAAACTTCTCTTCAAAGGCACAAATGTAAGCTCTCTTCTATGAATTTATTTTTGAAAGCATTTGAATATGTCACAATGTTGAAACAAAGATTTGAATCCTGTGTTGCATTTTTGCTTCAATAATGTTGTTCCACTTGTAAAATCATTATTTCCCTACTCAGACTTGCATACTCATAGAATATTTTGAAATATGTAACACCTTTTGTGATGAATCTTGAGGCTTCTCCAACTATTTTAGTTGTTGTATTGATTGTTCACTTTAGCTATGTATGCCTATTTACTATCACAATCCATGACAATGCACTCCTTGTTGCTTCATATGAAAGTATCACTTGTAGTCATATTGATAAACATGTTTATGACAAATCCACAGTTGGCACCATCACAAAAAGCATAACAAGCAACACATTCCTTGCTTCCCTTTTCAATGAGAACACTTCAAATACCACAATTAGCATAAATGAAACTGTTACCAATTTTTCGCTACAACTCAATTGGTGGAGCTGACTAAATACTGTTATATTTAAAAGTGGAAAATACAGTTATTTTTGCATATGCCAAGTGTTGATTGCATCTTATTTATCATTTTATAAGTGACAGTTATGCATTGAAATGAGGAAACTGAGTTTCGAGAAATTGCTTTTCAGTGTTTCACAATCAAATGGAGTATAGGACTGAGCATCAAACAACAAAGCATGACTAATGCTTTCATTTATTTCATAAGGTGATTCATATTTACAACATTTCATTTGATTACAAGAATTCAAATGGTGATACATTCAAATGATGGTACAACATTGCATTATAAATGCATTTTCTTTTCAAAATGAAAAGCAGAAGAATGAAATTAAATATCCACACAAGTCGTAGTTTTAGTCATTCCATTCATGACAAGAAAGGAAATATATAACTGAAAGAGAAAGTGACAAGTAACATGGGGTATATCTGTCATTGCCTGAGTCGATCTTCGATTGATACTTTGTAGCTTGCTCCATCCTGCTTCCATTCCTGAATGTGCCTGCAAAAGATTAAGAAGGGCGTCAATTAAGAGCTCGGGATATGAACTATACTACATGCCATACTAATAGAGATATATTTCAATCCTTGCAATGCATATAACCAACTAAAGAAAAGTGTAGAAACATGAGCTGAAAGAGAAAAATCAACATGATCATATATTGTTTTTTATGCTAACATCATTTGTTTCCTTGTGCAGGTATAGGGAAAATCATGAAGTTGGTTATTATTTGAAGACCAAGCATGTGGAGAAAAATGGGCTCCCACAAGGGTAGAGCTCGGCATGCTGCCCTTTATTCATTACAAGTGGGTTGAGAAGGAGATTGCAATCATCATGATTCATCAAGAAGGGAAATATAAAACTAAAGGAGCAAAACAGAGTTCATCCATCAAGTTATTAAGCTGACTATTCACTCATAATAGTCAAACATGTTTCTGAAAGCTACAGGTGAACAATGGGTTTAATCAGCTCAATCAATTCAACTAAGTACATTCATCTCAAACACTGTTGTATGGTTATATTCTTCTGCCATAGTATTTTTTGTTCATCATGTTCATAATATTATGCAAAGTTCAATAGTGTTCATGCTCATGACAGTGATAGTAAATAGGCATACATAATGCCTTATTACGAGAGCATTGTTTGATATCAACAAATAGTATAAGTTTCAAATTTCCATCAGAATAGTGGAAGGAGACAAGATCAATAAAGTGACCAGTAGCCAACTGATTAATAAAGTGAAGTCAATGATTCAACAAGATAGCCAGTTTCAGTTTGGCTGAGAATGCAAAATACCTCACTATTTTGAAGAGAAGACAATCAGAATACACTATTTTGGATATCTGTGTTGTTCTATCATTCAATTGTTTTTTCATTCAAACTATACCTTCAAAAAATTGCAATTATCAGGCAGGTTTTCAAGGATTCATATACATAAAGTCATTTTCAGAACGAACAACATGTATACATTGAACATGGCATGAATGAGGGTTTGGAGTGCATAAGAGAAAAGGTGAACAAGTAATTTACATATTCGATCAAAAGGATTTCTGTGTGCAAGGAAGAAACAACATAGAGATATGGATATGGATGGGGGATATCTATTATATTTTATAATTTTTTGAGAAAATCAATTATTGTAAATGAAGATATAAGGTTGTAATTGTTTTGCAAAAAAAATTCCTAAATCTTTAGTTGCAAAAAATTGAGTCAAATTGAGAGAATAGTTAAATCTGCAAGCTATGTAAAGCAGGAATAAAACGATTTGTTTTATTCTTTGCTATTTTTAGCAAATTGTTATTGCTTTTCTTCCTTGATCGGATTTGAATTTTTGGTTGGAGAGATAAGGTGTTTTTTTTGCTTTAAAAGCAGATTTGGCCTTTTTTGAGGAGCTTTTCAGTATGTATTTGCAAAAAGTGTGTTTTTCCCACTTTTGTGCAGACTTTTGAGGCAATTTTTGATACCTTTCCCTGAGCTTTCTTCTTGAGCTCAGAGTAGGATTTTGGAGATATATCTTGTGAAAAACTCTATTTTTTTCTCAGTTCAGATTCTAGTTTCTTGCTCTTACACTTTTTTGAGCTTGTAAACTTCTTTGTACTCAGGTTTTGAGAGTTTCACTCCTTCATCTAATAAAAATCAGCATTCCTATCTCCAATTTGTGTCTCAACTTGCAGTTTTAGTATGATGTTTATATTATGTTTCTATTTACATATCCTCTTTCTGTCCTATTATTGTAGATCATCGATGCAAAAAGTTCATTTGTTGTAGGTTGCATGCTATGTTTAAATCTAAACCTTCATGCAAATCAATTTTGCACTGATATTCATGAGAGATTGTGAATTCATTATTGTTTTTCTGAAGACTATTTGTGGGTGAAATATCAAAGTCATTATTAAGTTTTGAGGATCATTTTAAGTCATAGGTTTTAATTTCAGCTATTCTCTATCCCTTTTCCAAGAAGATCACTTAGAATAGGATTCATCTTTTGGAGAACCAACTCACTTTGGAGATTCTCTTTTCACATAGATCACCCACATCTGAAAAGAGTTTCCATGTTTTAATAGATAGTTTGATTTTTGCAAATCCGACAAAGGGTGCATATCTAATTGATAACAATTTTTGGCATGCCCGGTGGGACTCTGAAAGCCATTTCAGAGAAATTTTAGTGTTTTTAATTTGCTGATTGGTGTATGCAGTAGATTTGTTTAGCCTTTGGAGGCTCATTTCAATATACCTGGTGACTCTGATTCTGATTTTGCATGCTAGTGCAGCCTACACATGAGAAAAATATAGACCAGATCAAGTACTACAAATTTTGAATATTGAGAGTTGTCTCCACTGCGAAGAAGAGGCAAAACAACAAGGAGGCTCTTTGAGACACCTACAAGATCGAAGTTGACACCTCCTGTTTTAAGCTCTTTCATTTTATCACCAAGAGTACCAATTTCGATATCACAAGCACCGCCAATGGCAGCACCAAGGTAGCACCCGTTTGTGCCTTTTAATGGAGGCAGCCCATTAGACATCGCTCAACATGACGACATCCCAGTTGCAGCCCTTAGAAGTCTTCCATACTTCATCGGGGAGGACCTCACTACACCGGTTGAGCATATTCATATGTAGCCACCTTATGCTTGGTTCACAACATCACGCAAGAAAACATTGCGTTAAGGCTCTTGGTTGCATTGCTCAAAATGAAGGCATTGCAATGGTTCAAAGGTCTCGCAGCCAACTCAATCACGACATGGGATGTGTTAGGTGACGACTTATACCAATATTTTGCTGATAAATCTGATAATCTGTCTCTGTAAAAGAAATTGAGCACCATTCAAAGGTTGCCACATGAGCACTTGGTTGATTTCAACTACCGATTTCAGAGAACCTGTGAAAGGATTCTTGCAACGGTAAAACCTTTACTAGCACATGCTTTTCTATTTTACTTAAAAACTTTGAATAGTAATATTTTAGTCATGACTCAATCTATGGGTGGGCATACACTCCCTAACGCTTATGACATAGCCATTAGAGCTAAGAACTATCTCATCCAAGCTGGATACATAACCCCTCGACCTCCTATGCTCTTGTTTCCATAAATATAGCCACCTACCCCTATTGTTCTACCTTCCTTAGCTATTGTCCCGCCTGTTCCAGCAATAGGTTATCATAATGCAGCCCAAGAAATTACTGCTCTAGCCCCAAATTAGGAAATGCAGGAGATTAAAAGCATACTAAAGACCTTTGGGAATGATCTTGTCACCATTAAAAAACATGTTGGCCAAGAACATAAGCCTCATCAAGCCCCTTATCAACAAAACTAGCCAAATAGGCCTATTTTTTAGAACAATTTTCAAGCCCAAAGAAGGAATTTTAACCCTAGGCCATTCCAACCATACAATCCAAATGCAGCCAGTTCGTTAAAGGAACTTGTGCCCCAAAATAATGTTGCCCAGGATTGTGATTGGTGTTATCCATGCAATCATCCCCATAACCAATCAGCATGGGCTAATGGAATGAGAAATCGGGCTTTGATGGTTCAAAATAACTATGTTGGTTCGAAAAATATTGCCAAAATAACTATGGATTCAAGGCAGCAAGCTGGAAATTCACAGCAGCAACCTTCAAGAGAAAACCAACCCATTCCTTCATCAAACGTTAATGTTGCAGCGTAGCCTAAAGTGTAGATTTTGCAAAGAGGCCAAGAGATACATGGAAAAGAGCAGTCTAAGATGCATTCGCAGCCTTCATAGAGGCAAAACGATGTTGTTGTCATTAAAAACCAGCAAAAGGTAAATTCTACACCATTCAATATTGTTGAGCAGCTCAGAAAAGCTACTGTCAGTATGTCAATATTAGACGCTTTGCACCTCCCAGGGCAGAAAGGTTTGCTGCAAGAAGCTTTAGCTGAGTTGTCTATTTCTGACAATGCTAATCAAGGAGTTGCAAAATTCGCGCTTGCAAATGATCTGGAGGTTAAGAATGAGAAAAAAGGTAAAGAGGTAAAGCCTCCTCCATTTTACTTAAGTCTAATTATTGGCGATAAAATTGTTCATAACTGTATGGTAGACTCAGGTGCCAGTAGATCCGTTATGCCTAAAATCTTAGCTGATAAGTTAGGTCTTGTTTATGAGCCTAACCCCCAGAAAGGCGTAGTTCAATTAGATGGGTTTGTTGTTAAAATTGTTGGCATTATAAAAAATTTGGCTCTTACTTTGCACGCATCCCCGAGTTTTGCTATTCATCAAGATATACATGTCATTGACTTGCCGCTGCACTTTGTCATTTGTCTCTCAAGGGACTTTACAACCAAGTTGGGTGGGTTTCTATCTTATGATTGGTCTCATTTGTTTTCTAGAACAAGGTATGGTATGAAAGTGACCATAAATTCTGAGCCTCTCGCCAAAGACCATATCAAACCATATTCACCACATCCTATAAACGCTAACCTCTACACCACCTTTGCACTGAAGAAGCAAACCATGACCTCAGACTGCAACACCCATATAGAAAATATCAATCTAGATGAATGGGCAGCCAAAGATCACGAGCTTGATCCATTTTAGCACACAAATGAGATAGGATTAGGAGTCTATATGATTCGAGAACCTGATTTTGATATGCCTAATCTTTGTAAAGAGGAGGAACAGTCTGCGGAAATAGAAAATGAGCTTTGGAAGCTTTACTTCGATGGTTTGAGAAGCAATATTGGTGCTGGAGGTGGGGCTATGTTGATTTCACTAGACGGAGATAAATACTTTTCAGCTTGCATATTTCCTTTCAGCTATTCGAATAATATAGTTGAGTATGAAGCGTTGGTGCATGGCCTCGAATGGGCCTGCAAAAGAGGTATTAAATGCTTGCAAGTTTATGGTGATTCAGAACTAATTGTAAATCAGATTAGAAATTTAAATGCTACCAAGAATGATATGCTTAAGAAATATAAGCATCATGTATGGGATTTGATGGAAGATTTTGATGCTTTTAATATTGTTTCGGTTACTAGAAACGAAAATAAGCATGCTGATAGGCTCGCTGCCATAGGAGCCCAGTTTGATATTCCCAATGAGATTCATAAAGTAGAGGCACGTCAATATGTAAAAATAGTGGTCAGACCTTTTGTGCTTGATAATAATGTGAGCTGGCAGGTTTTTGACAGCGATGAGAAAATTGTAAATTTCTTGATTGCTGAAGCTGAGTTTGTAGATGGAAACCAACAAAAATGGTAGCAGCAGTATGACAAACAGATTGTGCAATTGAAGACTAACAAGCTACCAAAAGGATTGGTGACCTTGGAATCTGTGTTCAATTTAGATGACCAATTGCGGAAAGATAAGTGTGGCATGACCGTTAAGGAAGAACATTAGCATCCATTGAAATCTTCAAAGGAAAAATTCTTAAGCTAGGAAAGGTATGTAATAAAGAGGAACAACAAGCATTTATTCTGTTATGTCATAAATTTAGTGATGTTTTTTCTCAGGAGTACAAGGATTTGAGATGTTTTAACCTAGAACTAGCCCAGCATACTATTGAATTAGAGCCTGGTGCAAAACCAATAAGGCAGAAATAGAGACCTCTTAACCCCAAATTAGAACACCTTATGAAGGTTGAACTAAATAAATTAGTTGAGAATGGTATTATTTTTCCTATCAAGCACACTTCTTCGATGTCAAACTTAGTTCCAGTTAGGAAGAAAAGTGGGGAAATCAAATTGTGTGTTGATTTCTGAGATTTAAATAAAGCATCATTAAAAGATCATTACCCACTTCCTTCCATGGAGAAAATTATGCTGGTGGTTTCTGGTTCTGACAGATTTTCTTTGCTAGATGGTTACTCAGGTTATAACCAGATTCTGGTGAAGCAAGAAGATCAATTCAAAACAACATTTATGACTAAGTGGGGCATGATGGTCTACAAAAAGATGCCTTTCAGCTTGTCCAATGCTGGAGCAATGTTTCAGCGAGCAATGGATATGGCATTTCACGACCTTATGAACAAGTTCATTCTGGTATATTTAGATGATATTACTATTTTTTTGATAAATGCTAATTAGCATCTTGATCATTTAGAGCAGATTTTTCAGAGATGCAGAGAGTTCGGATTGTCTCTCAACTCGAAGAAGTGTATTTTTTTTGCGCATGAAGGTAAACTCCTTAGATATATTGTTTCAAAATAAGGTATTTCTATAGATCCTAAAAGAGTCTCTGTAATTCTTGAATTACCGTAACCTGCTCACAAGAAAGGCTTGCAAAGCTTTCTTGGAAGAATAAATTTTGTGAGGAGGTTCATACTGAATATTGCAGCTTTGATGTAGCCTCACTTCTATTCTTAAAAATAATATGCCTTTCAGTTGGACCAAGGAAGGAAAGAGGAGCTTTGAGCAGATAAAGGAAGCCCTTGCAGCTACTCCTACTCTCATCAATCCAAATTTTGACAAAGACTTCATTATGTATTCCTTTGGAGGAGTAGATATTGTTTCAGCTATGTTATGCCAACAAAACGATGAAGGCTTGGAGCAACCTGTAGCATTTTTCAGCCAGGTATTACATGACTATAAGGTGAAATATTCTTTTGTCGAGAAGCATGTTTTTTCCATTGTTAGAAGCCTTAAAAAATTTAAGCATATGGTGTCCAACAACAAGATCCATTTGTTGGTAGCTCATTCAATTATTAAAGATTTCTTGCTTAACAAAGATATAAATGATAAGCATGCTGGTTGGATTACCAAAGTGATGAAGCTTGACGTTGATATAAAGGTAACCAAGCTTGTTAGAGGCAAGGGTTTGTGTGAAAAAATTGCTGGAAATGAAGACAACAACTTAAAAGAAGTCGAAAATATGGATACAATGCCAAATAATGATGTTCTAGATGTTGTTCCAGCGTTTCTTGCTACTTGGTTATAGCAAATGATGCACTATTTACAAACTGGTGAGTGCCCCAAAGGCTTAGACAGGGAAAAAAGAAGGTATTACAGATTACAAGCCATTCCTTTTGCAATCATTAATGGCATTCTTTATAGGAGATATTTTCAAGGTATTTTATTAAGATGTATTCATCTTGATCAAGTTGACAAGCTTTTAGCAGAATTTCATGATGGGCCTTCAGGAGGTCATTTTGTTGCAAGAACAACAACCCTAAAAATTATGCGGGCTAGTTATTATTGGCCAGATTTGTTTAAAGATGCTATTGCTTGGGTCAGAAAATGTGAGAAATGTGCTTTATTTTCTAGAAAATAGAGGCTTGCAGCCTTGCCTCTGCATCTAATTCAGGTGGAATATCCCTTTGCTAAGTGGGGCTTAGATTTTATTGGTCCTATCAATCCACCTTCAAGCACAAGTCATAATTGGATATTTACTGCCACAGATTATTTTACCAAGTGGACCGAGGCAGTTTCTTTAAAGGAAGCAAATGATACTTCAGTACTTAACTTCTATCAGGATCTCGTGTTGAGATTTGGAATTCTAGATTCAATCATTTCTGACAATTTTTTGGATTTTATTGGTTTGAGGATTTCTGATTGGTCAATTAGAAATAATATTTATTTAAAAACATCTTCTAATTATTATCTGTAGGGAAATGGTTAGGAAGAATCTACAAATAAGAATCTGATTAGGATAATCAAGAAGACTGTTGAGGATAATCAGTGGACATGGCATGAAAAGCTTAAGTTAGCCCTTTGGGCTAACAGAATAAATCCTAAAAAGGCCACTGGTTGTTCTCCCTTTGTTTTAACTTATGGAAAAGAAGTTAAGTTACCTATTTCCATTGAGTTTCCAACTTTAAGTTATGTTAAAGAACTGGAATTTTTGAATGAATAGCATCTTGAGGTGAGATTTGTATAGCTAGTAGAGCTGGAGGAAACTAGGAAAGAAGCTCTAAGGTAGATTGAGATACATCAAGCTCAAATGAAGAATTCTTTTGACAAAAGAGCAAGACCATGTGACTTCATTATTGGAGATCTAGTCTTCAAGTGGAATGAATTTAAAAGCATACCTGGACGACATTCCAAGTTTGATGCTTTTTGGGATGGGCCTTAAATGTGATCATGGAGTGCAAGGAACACAATGCGTTCCAACTTTCTAAGTTGACTGGAGAGGTGTTTTCTATCCCAGTTAATGGGATCCACCTCAAGCATTGCCTTTGAGATAAGTTCTATCTTGTAAATAGGTAGATTAGTAGTGCAAATACGTGTGTTACGCACATTTATTTTTAGTAGTTTTCTTTTCCCTAAGTGTTGTTGCACATGTTTTATTGGCCATCAGGACCTGTTAGTTTGCTTTCAGTTATGTTTCATTTTGTTTTGCTACTATTTGGAGTGTTACTGTTCAAGTTCTGAGTTTCATGAAGCGGAAGATTTGACTTCGCGCCCAATGGAGTGTTTTAAGGCAACTGATTTATGCTTAGCAGGCAAGCATTTAGTGGAAATCACCAAAATGTTACCAATTTTTCGCTACAACTCAATTGGTGGAGCTGACTAAATACTGTTATATTTAAAAGTGGAAAATATAGTTATTTCTGCATATGCCAAGTGCTGATTGCATCTTATTTATCATTTTATAAGTGATAGTTATGCATTTAAATGAGGAAACTGAATTTCGAGAAATTGCTTTTGTGTTTCACAATCAAATGGAGTATAGGATTGAGCATCAAACAAAAAAGCATGACTAATGCTTTCATTTATTTCATAAGGTGATTCGTATTTATGACATTTCATTTGATTACAAGAATTCAAATGGTGATACATTCAAATGATGGTACAAAATTGCATTATAAATGCATTTTCTTTTCAAAATGAAAAGCAAAAGAATGAAATTAAATATCCACACAAGCTGTGGTTTTAGCTATTCCATTCATGACAAGAAAGGAATTATATAACTGAAATAGAAAGTGACGAGTAACATGGGACATATCTGTCATTTCCTGAGTCGATCTTTGGTTGATACTTCGTAGCTTGATCCATCTTGCTTCTATTCCTGAATGTGCTGGAAAAAGATTATGAAGGGCATCAACTAAGAGCTTGGGATATGAACTATACTACATGCCATACTAACAGAGATATATTTCAATCCTTGCAATGCATAGAACTAGCAAAAGAAAAGTGCAAAAACATGAGCTGAAAGAGAAAAATCAACATGATCATATATTGTTTTTTATGCTAACATCATTTGTTTCCTTGTGCAGGTATAGGGAAAATCATGAAGCTGGTTATTATTTGAAGACCAAGCATGTGGAGAAAAATGGGATCCCACAATGGTAGAGCTCGGCATGCTTCCCCTTATTCATTACAAGTGGGCTGAGAAGGAGATTGCAATCATCATGATTCATCAAGAAGGGAAATATAAAACTAAAGGAGCAAAACAGAGTTCATCCATCAAGTTATTAAGCCAACTGTTCACTCATAATAGTCAAACATGTTTTTGAAAGCTACAGTTGAACAATGGATTTAATTAGCTCAATCAATTCAACTGAGTACATTCATCTCAAACACTGTTGTATGGTTATATTCTTCTGCCATAGTATTATTTGTTCATCATGTTCATAATATTATGCAAAGTTCAACAGTGTTCATGTTCATGGCAATGATAGTGAACAGGCATACATAATGCCTTATTATGAGAGAACTGTTTGATATGAACAAATAGTATAAGTTTTAGATTTCCATCAGAATAGTGGAAGGAGACAAGATCAATAAAGTCACTAGTAGCCAACTGATTAATAAAGTGAAGTGAATGATTCAACAAGATAGCCAATTTCAGTTTGGCTGAGAATGCAAAATACTTCATTATTTTGAAGAGAAGACAATCAAAATACATTGTTTTGGATATCTGTGTTGTTATATCATTCAATTGTTTTTTCATTCAAACTATACCTTCAAAAAATTACAATTATTAGGCAGGTTTTCAAGGATTCATATACATAAAGTCATTTTCAGAACAAACAACATGTATACATTGAACATGGTATGAATGAGGGTTTGGAGTGCATAAGAGAAAAGGTAAACAAGTAATTTACAGATTCGATCAAAAGGTTTTATTGTGCAAGGAAGAAACATCATAGAGATGACACTTGAAAATGTAGCAAATATAGATATATGGGAGTCTCAGGCAAAATGTAATGCAAAGGAAATGTGTGTTTTTAGAATATTTTACACCTAGGTGGGGTTTTTTCAAAATATAAGCTTTATACAGTATTCCCATGGTTGGGCTGGAATACAACAGAAAGTACATTCAGATAAGTTTGTTTTTTAGAATAAAGATACCCATTTCAAAGTGTCAATAAATATCATACAGGGTCAAGCCCGAGTTTTGAATGAATAGTAAAAGTATACAAAATTCTTGTTACCCATAGTGGGGTTTTGAATTAAAATTCAGATTCTACAATTTTCAGCAACACCCATGTCAAGGTTTTTATGAGAAACAACATAAAGCAAAAGGAAGTCATGGTGGGTCAAGCTTCGTGAGAGAAATCACAAGATAGGTACATTTTCTTCAAAACAACAAATGCCCATATCAGTTTTTGTTTCAGAATACAAGGATATTAAAATCCTTTGATGGGTCGAGCCCAAAAAGATTTCAAATGCTCAATTTGAGTATGGGTGGCCGCAGCCAAACATATTTTTCTTGCAATTGTAATCCTTGCTTAAAAATAAATAACAAATAGAAACAAAGTCCTATTATCAGTTGCCTATGGAAGAACAAGTAATCCTCAGTCAAGCTCTCACAAAGCTTTCAATTCATGGGTCAAGCTCTAAGTTCTTTCAAAGCTCATAGTAAGTATGTACACAACGCAGCCTGGAGGGAGCCCTTGGCTCACAAATCATCATGAAATCACAGAGGAGCTAACTCTTGTTAATTTTCTTTGAGTGAAAGCAGCAAGGAAAACAAAAAGAAGACAAAGGATTACCATTTCAAGCCAATACAAGAGCACTGGCCTTGACCAAAGTCTTCACAAGAGTTTCAAAAATTCAAGCTCGAACTCCCTCATGGCAGCTAGGGAGAAGTGAAATACAGAGATAGTAAAAGTTGCATCAAAAATATGGTTACAACCATGAGTTAAAAAGCCAGTTTGCATCAAAAAGCTCAAGGAACAAAGAGAAAACAATCAATAACACTTACTCTGAGCTATGGAGGCCGAATGTGATCAAAATTAGAGAGAAAGACAACTCGATTGAAGGCTCAAATGGAGGTTTCCAGCTGAAACCCTAGCCCATACTTGGGGGCACTGCTTGCAGAGCAATTTCCCCAAAGTCACCAAATGTAAATGACCCAAATTTAGGGTTTTCCTTTTGTTTTTGTCCACCTTCATGCCCTAATTTGAAAATGGGCCTTTCATTTAAGATTATAATCTTTAGGCTTATTCTTTTATGTCTTATTCAATGCCTAGGTCGAGCCTTGTAAAAATGGTGGTGGTATTTTCCTAAGTCCTTAGGTTTCTTTGATAAATTTTTGGCAATGTAAGGGGTTATGAACTTTAGAAATTTGCGATTAATGGTGCCTTGGTAAGGAGTGGATAGTGATAGATATATTTTATTTTAATTGATTTTGTGAGAAATCAATAAAATTTGTAAAATCATTGCACTTATGACTTAGGATTTATCTTGTTTTAGATTGATTTTGAAGAAATCAATTAGGATATGGATGGGGGATATCTATTATATTTTATGATTTTTTGAGAAAATCAATTATTGTAAATGGAGATATAATGTTGTAATGGATTTGCAAAATATTTTCCTAAATCTTTAGTTGCAAAAAATTGAGTCAAATTGAGAGAATAATTAAATCTGCAAGCTATGTAAAGCAGGAATAAAACGATTTATTTTATTCTTTGCTATTTTTAGCAGATTGTTATTGCTTTTCTTCCTTGGTCGGATTTGAATTTCTGGATGGAGAGATAAGGTTTTTTTTTTTGCTTTAAAAGCATATTTGGCCTTTTTTGAGGAGCTTTTCAGTATGTATTTGCAAAAAGTGTGTTTATTTTGCTTTTGTGTAGACTTTTGAGGCAATTTTTGATACCTTTCCTTCAACTTTCTTCTTGGGCTCGGATTAGGGTTATGGAGATATATCTTGTGAAAAACTCTATTTTTTTCTCAGTTCAGATTCTAGTTTCTTGTTCTTACACATTTTTGAGCATGTAAACTTCTTTATACTCAGGTTTTGAGAGTTTCACTCCTTCATCTAATAAAAAACAACATTCCTATCTCCAATTTCTGTCTCAACTTGCAATTTTAGTATGATGTTTATATTGTGATTTTGTTTATAGATCCTCTTTATGTCCTATTATTGTAGATCATCGATGCAGAAAGTTCATTTGTTGCAGGTTGCATGCTATGTTTAAATCTAAACCTTCATGCAAATCAATTTTGCACTGATGTTCATGAGAGATTGTGAATTCATTGTTGTTTTTCTGAAGTTTGTGGGTGAAATATCAAAGTCATTATTAAGTTTTGAGGATAATTTTAAGTCATAGGTTTTAATTTCAGCTATTCTCGATCCCTTTTCCAAGAAGATCACTTAGAATAGGATTCATCTTTCGGAGAACCAGCTCACTCTGGAGATTCTCTTTTTGCATAGATCACCCACATCTGAAAAGAGTTTCCATGTTTCAATAGATAGTCTAATTTTTGCAAATCTGACAAAGGGTGCATATCTGATTGATAACAGAAACACCAGATGGAAGAAACAAGCACTCAAACTTGATAGCAATAGAAGTCTCTCAATATGAAAATGATGCATTTTAATTTGTTTTGTACTTAATTTTGGCATTCAAATGAGCTCTTGTCCACTCATAATTTTCAATTCATTTCACCTTGGATTGAAAATTATGAATGGTAAATGATCTTAAAGCTCTTGCAATTTCTTTATGATTCACCCCTTCAGTGAATGTTTCCTTTTGAGAAATGATCAATGTGTTTCCTTTCTCAAACCCCTTTTAAATGTTAAGGGGCAACATGCTGAGCTCAACCCTTGTGGGAGCCCATTTTTTCACCACATGCTATAATGACTTCAGAAATGAATCAACAACATGATTTCTCCTACACCTGCATAGTGAACAAACATGTTAGATAAAAAATAGTGAAGCTCAATGCTCCTGTGATGTTTCATTTTTCAAGCTCCCTTGCATACTTCTAATGTTTGTTCAACTGATTCAATACATTATAGGAAATGCACTATATTTTTGTTGATAGAGAACATAGTGAGATTCATATCTAGAGCTCTAACAACTTTTCTCATCATGAAGTAGGTTCACTCAAGATCAAGAGCGAGGATGGAGCAGCTACAGTGAAGATCAACATTGAATACCAACAAGAAATGATGGATATATTTTTCATTATATGCTTATTTTATTTTCTTCATCTTCAGTTGTATAGTGCATTCCCTAAGTTTTTTTGGTTCATCTATTCCCATGGCTTGTGTGGGACAACTGATCTCTCTTTTCTTTCCAATAAATATGAAAAACATTTTTTTGCAATCTTGTGCAATTTTGTATATCTCTTTTGCCAAATGTATGCAACATTGTGAAATGAACAAATCATTACAAAATTGAATGAAAGCAATATTCTTCCATATCATGTAATCTCTTTTATTCTATAAAACACTAAATGGGAAACCAAATGCCTTCCTTTGTTGAAAACACATTGCATAATAAAATTGAACTCCTTCTCTTAAACTTCAATATATGCAATGGTTAAGCAAAGCAAAAATAAATTGAAATCTTTCACCTTAAAACGAATGTAAGCTATTTCAACTCTTCCAATTTGAGTTGTAGGTAAAAATTTGGTAACATTCTTGGCGATTTATGTTGAATGATTGCTTGCTAAGCATTATACTAGTTGCCTTAAACAAATTCATTGGGTACGAAATCAAATATACCCCTCTCAAACTCAAAAATTTCATGAAAATGAACTTGAAAATACTCCATATAGCACCAGAAAATAAAACCAAAGCAAACAAAAATGCCCTGGTGGCCAGAAAATATGTGCAACAACACTTAGGGAAAGAAAATGATTGAAATGAAATATGCTTCAAGCACTTATTAGTATCAAAACTATTCTACTATAGTAAAAAAGTAGAACTTATCTTCAAAGGCAATGTTTGAGGTGGATCCCATTAACTGGGATAGGAAGCACCTCTCCACTTAACTTGGAAACCTGAAAAGATTTTTTTTCTTTGCACTTTGTTATCACATATGGCCCATCCCAAATTGCATCAAACTTGGATTGTTTTCTAGGTTTTCTTTTGTCCTCATCCCATTTGAACACTAAATCTCCAACGATGAAATCTCTTGGCCTTGCTCTCTTGTCAAAAGAACTCTTCATCTAAGCTTGATGGATTTCAAGATTTCTCAATGCCTCTTTCCTAGTTTCCTCTAATTCCATCAGCTATGCAAGCCTTACTTCCATAGGCTACTCCTCTAACAGCTCAAGTACCTTGATAAAATTTAAAGTTGGAAACTCAATAGAAATGGGAAATTTGGCCTCCTTACCATAAGTGAGAACACAGGGAGATCAACCAATAGCTCTCTTGGGAGTTATTCTATTAGCCCAAAGGGCTAACTTCAACTTTTCATGCCATGTTCTTTGATTGTCCTCAATGGTCTTCTTAATGATCTTAATCAGATTTTTATTGGTAGATTATGCCTTCCCATTACCCTATGGATAATAATTAGATGAAGTATTTAGAAAAATATTATTTTTCACAGACCAATCATAAATATTTAAACTAGTAAATGCTAAAGCATTGTCAAAAATAATTGAATCTAGAGTGCCAAATCTAGATACTAAGTCTTGATAGAAATTTAGAATAGAAGTTTCATTTTCTTTCTTCAAGGCAACAACCTTAGTCCACTTAGTGAAATAGTTTGTAGTAGTTAGAATCCACTTGTGGCCTGCACTTGAAGGAGGGTTAATAGAACAAACAAAATCAAGACCCCACTTAGCAAAAGCTTGTTCTACTTGGATGGGGTGTAGAGGCAAAGTTGCAAGATTTTTCTTACCTGCAAACAATGCACACTTTTCACATCTTCTTACTCAAGCAAATGCATCTTTGAATATATATAACCAATAGTAACCAGCCCTCATAATTTTCAGGGTTGTTCTTGTTAAAAAATGACCTCCTAACGGCCCATTATGAAACTCTTCTAGCAACTTATCTATTTGATTAGGCTCAATACATCTTAGCAATACACCATGAAAATCACTCCTATATAAAACACCATTAATAACAACATAGGGAATAGCTTTTCATCTATAATACCTTCTCTTTTCTCTATCTAATCCTTCAGGGAATTCACTGGTCTATAGATAATGAACCTTTTGTTGCACCCAGCTTGTGATAGGAGCTAAACTAGCAACTTGTTCTTCATTTCTTAGCACTATTTCAACATTTCCATCCTCTTCCAAGCCATTTTCTGCATTTTTTCAAGCTACTCACACAAACCCTTTCCCCTAACAAGCTTAGTAACTTTAATATCAATATCAAATTCCATCACCTTAGTTATTCAACCAGCTCTTTTGTCATTCATATCCCTATTAAGTAAGAAATCCTTAACAGTTGGATGTGCAACTAGCAGTTGAATTCTATTATTAGAGAGCATATGCCTAAATTTTTTAAGGCTCCTAACAATAGTGAACACATTCTTCTCAACAAATAAGTACTTTACCCCATAATAATGTAGTACTTGGTTGAAAAAGGCCATAGGCTAATCCAAGCCTTCATCATTCTACTAGCACAACATTACAGAAATAGTGTCAACTCCTCCAAAAGCATATAAAATTAAATCGCTATCATAGTTAGGATTAATGAGGATTGGGGCAGCTACAAGGGATTCTTTTATTTTCTCAAATCTTCTCTTACCCTCCTTGGTCCAACTAAAAGGTGTATTATTTTTTAGCATAGTTGTGAGAGGATGCAATAATTCTGCAATATTGGGTATAAACCCTCTCATGAAGTTAACTCTTCCAAGAAAACTCTATAAACCTTTCTTATGTGTTGGTAATGGTAACTCAAGAATAGCTGAAACTCTTTCTAGATCAATAGAAATACCATGTTTTGAGATAATGTGTCCAAGGAGCTTACCTTCATGGATAGAAAATATGCACTTCTTTGGATTGAGAGAAACTCCAAATTCTCTGCATCTTTGAAAAATATGGCTCAAATGATCAAAATGTTCATTAGCATATTTTGAAAACACTGTGATATCATCTAAATAAACTAGAAAAAATTTGTTCACGGGGCCATGAAAGGCCATGCATATTTCCCTCTGAAATGTTTCCCCTACATTGGACAAACCGAAGGGAATTTTTTTTTAAGCCATGGTAACCCACTTGGTTGTAAATGTAGTTTTATACTGATCCTCTTCCTTCACCAAAATCTAGTTATAGCCTGAATATCCATCAAGTAAAGAAAATCTGTCAGAACTAGAAACAACTTGCAAAATTTGCTCCATTAAGGGGAATGGATAGTGATCTTTAAGAGAGACCTTATTCAAATCATGAAAATCCACACAAAGCCTAATTTCCCCATTCTTCTTTCTAACTATAACTAAGTTAGAAACCTAAGAAGTATGCTTAATAATAAATAGTATATTGCTCTCAATTAACTTATTTAATTCGGCCTTCATAAGATGCTAAAGTTTAGGATTAAGAGGCCTTTTTTTCTATCTAACTAATTTTGCATTAGATTCTAGCTCAATGGTGTGTTCAGATAATTTAGGGTCAAAACCTTTTAAATCATTATATTCCCAAGCAAAAACATTATTAAATTCCCGACACAACAAAATGAAAGCTTGTTGCTCTTCCTTTCTACATACCTTTCCCAACTTGAGAAGCTTACCCTTGAATATTTCAATGGCCTCAAAGTGTTCTTTTTTGACAGTCATGTTTCATTTGTCCTTCCTAACTTGGTCATCAAAGTTGAAAACTGATTCCAAGGCCACATGTCCCTTAGGCAGTGTGTTGGACTTTAACTGGACAATCTAGTTTTCATATTGTTGCTTCCATTTTTGTTTGTTTTTAGCTGCAAACTTAGCTTCTACAATCATAAAACTTATGATCTATTCATCACTATCAAAAACTTTCCAACTCACGTTATTATCAAGCACAGATGGTCTAAAAAAAAATTTACATATTGATGTGCCTCTACATTATGTATTTCATTTGGAATATCAAATTGAGCTCTTATGGCAACAAGCTTATCTACATGTCTATTTTGGTTTCTAGGAATAGAAAGTAGATTAAAATCATCAAAATCCTCAACTAAGTCCCACACTTGATACTTATATTTCTTGAGAAAAACACTTTTTTCAGCATTCAATTTTCTAACTTGGTTCACAATTAACTCAAAATCACCATAAACTTGCAAGCATTTACTACCTCTTTTTCTGGACCATTCTAGGTTGTGGATCAATACTTCATATTCAGCTATATTGTTTGTATAGCTAAAAGAAAACCTCAAATCTAAATAGTACTTGTCTCCATTGGGTAAAACTAGCATAGCTCCTCTACCAACCCCCATTCTACTCCTTGAACCATCAAAATATAGCTTCCAAAGTTGGTTTTCCTGTTGTTTAGTTTGATCTTGGTCCTTGACAAAATTTGGAATTATAGCATCAGGTTCACGAATCATATAAATTCCTACTCCTACCTCATCATTGTGGCTAAAAGGGTCAAGATCAATGTGGCATATTACCTTCTTCATTTCACAATTACTCTCCACCATATACTCATTCAATTGGACAGAAAAAGGAAAGTACCCATAGTCCATTTGATCATTGACATCATAAGGGTCGATATCCATTTCAGTTTGTACATCAAACTAGAGACTTTCATAGACACTTTGTTCAAGATCTTCACCTAGGGACATATATCTTAGTCTCTTGAAACTAGATTGTAATTCCATTTCTAATAACTAAGGGTTGCTAGAAAGTTCATATAAAACCTTGGAATCATCCTGTGGTATCTGTCTCATGCCAAATAAAAATTTATCCTATGTGATGAATGAGAAATTCTCATACACAGGCATCCTTTCAAATTGGTATTCACACTCATTTGAGCAGTGAAAATTATTTATATTGTCATATGCTCTGCTACTTAAGGAAATTGATTCGCCAAAGCCTATGGTTCCTCTACTTTTTTTTAGATCAAGATCATTACCAAAAACACTAAACTTCCATTTACATCCTATGCATCAAAGAATACCTCCATTTCAGGCTCAATAACATATTCCAATTTATCCTTCGAACCATCATTAACTCAAAGAAAAATGTTTCAAAATATGGCACAAATAAATTAGGACTAACAGAGTTAGTAACAAGGCACTCATGTGTATCATCAATTGATATGTGTGACGACTCAAATGTGAAGGGTTCCTTACAATTTGAATGGTGTTCATTAGCAACTAAACAAGCTTCCTCATCCCTTTCCTTGTCAATACATTCCTTGTCAAAAACAATCATGTCCATTTCTACCACATCTTGAATATTCCATCTCTGCTTCACACAGACAATCAGGAACAATTAGGGCATGATCCTGCTAGTTAGTACCACAATTTTCATCATTCTTAGTATTGTGCTTAGGCTCAGGATACTAAACACACACATTCCTATCTTCAAATTCCTCATCATTAACAAGGCTAGCACACTTAGGTTTTGGTATAGCTAGATTGCATTCCAAGAATCCATCATATGGAATTTTTTCATTCACTTGTGAGGGAAAAACTTCCTGAGCATTAGTATTAGTGCATCCTTCATGCAAAAAAAAAGTTTCCAAATCATCATCATAGAAATATTTACATTCTTTAGAAAAGTAATCAGAGACCTCAATTTCCCCTTGATCATTATTGCAAGGGAATTCACCATCACCTAGGCTATGCTCGGAGTGTTAAAAATGAACACTCAAAATCCCATTCTCAATGCTTTGGTTATTTACTTGTGGCAAGACAACAATAGTACTCACAAATGTATCTTCACCCTCACCACCAATTTATTGAATTGCATATGGGCTATCTATAAATTGATTACAATCATTGTCTTCACCCATACCACAAGATAGGTTTCCATTCTCTAATTTACCTTCTTCACTTACTTGAGTTGTCCTATAATTATTTTCAATAGGAAAATCACCATTGATACTTTGAGATTTCATATTTTGTGCATGATCACACCTAGCTTCCTTAGGAATTCTTATCCAATCAATCATTTGATCAAAACCCTGAGGCTTCAATTCTTGTGGCAAGGTACTTAGTCCTGGCTCAAAGATTTCACAAAATAATTCAATGCATACTAAATCCTTAGGTTTGAACTTCTTGAGAATTTCCAACAAGTCATATAAAAACCTTGCAAATAGGTCATATGGTGATTCTCCTTGATAACTCTTCATACTAGATAGACTTTGAACAAAAGACATTTGATCAATATTGCTTAAAATTTGTTGATGTTCAACTTGCAATTCACCATTAGCTGCACTAGATGATGGTGGATAAATCAAAATAGTAGAAGCACCATTATCATGGTAGTCATTTCTACTATCTAATCCACTTGCAAGAGGGGTACTAAAATAGCCTATAATCATAGCCATATACCCTTTCATCATTGAATATCTCAAATTATTTTCAATGTCCATGGATATTTGATATGCATGATGCAATGTTGTGGGATCCATAGCTCTCATCAAATAACACATTTCTTCATCAAATGTACCCAAATACACCATCAAACACTCTGCATCACTTGGTCTCATATTTTTAGGAATACCTCTAATTGCTTTTGCAAATATGAGGTTGAAAGTTGGGACTAACTCATTTTTATCCTTTTCAATTTCTATGAATTTTTTCCTTACTGAACTTGGATTAACCCTTTCACCAAACTATTCTATAAATTCTACCATGAATTCATTCCATGAAGAAAGATAACATACATGTAAGCATGAAAACCAATCCCTAGCATCTCCCTTCAAAGATTGAATAAATAGCTTCATAACAACATCTTCATGACTTATCAGTCTCCCATCAAATCCATAAAAGTATACAAATGTCTATGAGCTGATTCAGAACTTTTCCCTATAAATTGTGGAAAATGTTCCCTAACACTATTAGGAATAGAGTTTGGGAAACTCTAAATACCATTAAATTTTAATCTTCTATACCTCCAAATAGAGAAATGATTTGATGGCATGACAAAGGTTGCATGCCCTACATGTTTTTACTTGACATTCCAGAGGGAGATAGAGAGGAATGATACACTTCTTGTATCTCTTTACAAACCTCAAATATCAACTTCACAGTTGATCATTCACTACCTTACTCCTTGAATTAACCATTACCTTAACATGCACAACCCAAATATAGCTATGCTATCAGATCTTTCTAATGGGCAGATTTTAATAACGATCATACTTCTTACTTATAATATAGAAACTTCAAAATATTTCTTAGAAGTATGTAAGATTACCACTACCATTCCCTTTATTAGTGCTCAATTCACTTAATAGGGAACCAATTTTTTTCCAAATCACTCAACATGGTTTTCACACAAATTTATTGCTTCTTGAAAACCAAAATAGGGAAAAATACCTGGATATGTTGCAGTTGTTTTGAATTATGCCTTTGACTGGAAAAATTTACATATCTGAAGTTGTCATCACCATTCCATCAAGTTCATTTGCATAGACTCACCACCTCCTTTATAGAGGAACAAAATTCAACAATATGAAGTTGCTTTCATAGGTTAGTTTTAATTTAAGCTTCCCTAATCAGCAGAGTCACACATAAGTCCTTTATACTTTTTGCAACACAACCCTTTCCATGTTTTAAGTACTCATAATCTAAACCAAATGTTCAAATTTAGTAAATTCTTTGACTCTCTCAAGATAATACTAGAGTATTTTGAAATTTTCTCTCTAGCTTTCCATTAGGTTCTTTACCATATGAGCTCAAGTCTACCTTATCTTTTCTTCAGAAAATTTTCATTCCATTTTATTGGATTCTCTCAAATAATGTATACTAGTTTAGAGATCTTAGAGTCGCCACCCACATTTAATGAGAAATTATAAAATATTCATGGAATCATGGTAGATCTTGATAGCACTTGCAAGTTTCAAGGGAAACACAACAGATTCTTGCAACATTTATAAGAATGGACTCACTGATACAAAGCTAGACCAAACACGGGCTTGTACTATCAAAGTACTTGACTCTAACACTTATGATCTAGAAACACATACTTCATGAGTATCTTCCCCAGTAGAGTTGTCAATCTGTTGATTTTTTTTAAGAACCAAACTTAATCTCACCATTTACCTATGTATCTACCAAAATCTAATGATAATTAAATACAAGGATGGGCCAACAAGCAAGTAAGGGTTATTAGGCCCTTCTACTCTTTGGGCTTTGTGAAACCCAAGAGGGTGATCCTAATAATGTTTATATGATATTCATATGTAATTTTATCATGAAAATTGAAAAACACAGATAATTCTCATATAATGGATCAACAAACAAAATGTATCAAAGGATTTGGATGCTTCTTAACAACAGTTCATATTCGAAGCTTGAGAATGGTAAAGCCTAACATAATTTGTAACCCATTTCAGAAAATTTGATTTAATGAATGGTTTGTTGTTGAATTAATCAATGAAATGTAACATGATCACCTCACTTAGATTAGTGCCTCATCCTTGGAACGGAGTCGATTCTAACATTTACATGATTTGATAGCAATTTCACACATGACATTATTTAAAGTCATGAGGATATTGCATTACAGTACTTCAACATTATATCCCAGCCATCACTTCTTACTAACATCCTAGTACATGATTTAGCATAAACCTATAGCTCCATTCAAGCATTTACATCAATTCTTTGAATTAATAAGCACGAATAAAACCATACACCCATCAAAAAACAATAGAGAAAAGTAAGATAACCCTTGATTATATTACTTATAATTCATAAAACTAGTACATAGGAGAGAAAATGGTGTAGAATATGCACTATTCTATTCTATATTGTCAGTATTACTATCAAGACTACATATGCATATTAGCAGACTCGAACCTAAAACTTGACATTAAAATGTTCAATATATTCTTTACGATCCTTCATGTGATCAATTCCAAAACAACTAACCTCTTTTGTAACTGTCCCTAAATTCCCATTTATAGAATAAGGGAGAAACAATCTTCAGGCCAAATTACCATTTTAGTCACATTTACATTTAACACTTCATTTCATTTCAATTTCAAAGATTCCCCAGACATTTACATTTTCTCATTGCAAAATGGCAGGGAAAGCAAAAGATAAAACTCAATCTCATTCATTGAAGTAGATCAACCAGCCTTCCAAAAGGCATTGTTCATCATTACAACAGATCCAAAATCCCTCATCCACGTCGATCAAAGAAGATTCTCCATAAGAAATTAAGGAAAAAACTTATATATTAACCATAAAATACATATTTTCCATTGAAGCGATGGTGTCTAGCACCTCCTCTTCACACCAACCAAAAAAGTTTCCAATTCAGCACCAAAGACAAAATTATATGCTCACTAAGAGTTATGGGCCCATTGATGTGGTAGAGGTTTAATCAAAAATAAAAACAGAACCGAGGTGCTACTCTAATTCATCAAAATCAGAGTACAGATTCCCGCTCCATGTTCTTTCTAAAACTAGAAAAGCTACTACCCCTCCATCATTAGAAGTAAGAAGGTAACGGTTGTACTCTAGGTTAGTATCTCCTTCTTCACTCAAAGGGCCATCTGAATCCTCCATGGGAGAGTTGTGTCTCCCCATATAAGAATCATAAGCCTTGTGGTACTTATTATTCTTCTTCCCATAAGACTTAGCCAACTTCCCACTAGACTCTCCCAGGTCATGACCAATAACTCTACTTCTTAGGTGGTAATTTCTCCTAACACCACCCTTCTTAGTTATATTACGAGCACTCCTCCTTCCCTTTGGTGTTGTAGGAGCTCCTGTTGTGCCAAGTTCAGTTCTAGGTGCAATGTCCTGGGACTCAAGCAAACTAAGTCTCCTAGACCTCCTCAATGGATGGATAGAATCATTTGGCTTACTCATTCTTGTAGGAGATAATACAAGGACTAGCAAACCTTAATTGAAAGAAAACTCAATGGTTTGTGCTCTCAAAATGAAATTGTAGAAAAGAAATCCTTAGACTCACATAGTTTTTTACCAACCCAAGTGACAATTGCAGAAAATTAAAACTCTTACTACCCTAGGAATTTGAAACTCATAAGCCAACTTAGTGCATAATTGGAACAGGGCACATATAAAACCCAACTTACCCAGGACAATTACTTCAACATTTCTACAATTACAATGCCTTAGCCTCACATGCTTTTCCTCTGGATCTAAACCAATTTCTCAACTCTAGATTACTACAAATGGTGAGATACAATAGCAAATGATTTGCATTAAGTAGAACAATAAGAGAATGTAGCCATTAATGATCAAAGAAGGCTCGTGCGAGTGAGCTGACAATGAGCTGCTCAACTTTGAATCTAGGCAATTGATTCCTTCGGACTTAAAACACAATCAATGGTATTCCTCAAGAATCGCTCCTAGGTTTTACAACTTATGCCTCAAAAATGGAAATACCACCTCAGAAAGTTTCCACATCTCCACTTAATCTCATTAGTCATCTCTTATCTAACAACCATCATGTATCACCATTCTGGCCCATACCCCTTCAATTAAATCAGCAAGGAACCAAGAGCCAGCGGTGAGGGGAATACTCCTTTAAACATTCCATTGCCCATTACAAGATTTCCTTCCTTCACCGAAGTCCCATTAGCGATGTGACCATTTAGCGTGGTGAAATTTTAACCGTCAAATCACAATCCACCCTTCTTATGTTCATTTCCCATCATGCATCACTGATTCAAGTCTCAATGTTCAGTTCATATCAACGATGGAAGAAAGGTAGTGATGGAATAAGATTTGGCCATGTATACTTGTTTGAAAATAAAAGGCAGAATAAATATCGCTGACAAGAGAAATTTAAATGAGAAATAGAAAATTGGAACACATGACCACATCACTCATCACTACTTTAGGACTCAAATTTTACAAGCAATCTGCGATGAGCAATGGGAAAAAATGCAAAGAGCACAAAAGGTTATCGCACATCACCAATTCAAAACACAAAGTTCACAAGTGATTAACGATAAAGAAGCCAACAATAATGAAAGGAACACATGTATTGTGCATCACTAATTTGAAACTTAAGATCCATAACTCATCCGTGATGAGTGATACAAAGGAAACACTACTCATCGCACATCACTAATGTAATTCAAACATTCACAATGCTATCCATGGTGAGTGATGAGCAAAGGTGATACATAGGACTTAAGTGAGACAAATTTGCACATGCTCATAAGTTGTTTCAAGAAAGGGGACTGCCTGAGATCATGTACAAAAAAGGCCTTAGAAAAATTAGAATCATTTATTTCAAAGGATGTAAAGGCCAAACAAGGCTGATAATTCAACCTTGTAAAATAAAGGAATTTTGAGGACCTAGGCATTAAGGGTCAGTAATACAACGGATTTGATGAATTAGGTTGCCAATTACTGACTAAGAACCTACAGTTAGGAGTCAACAATATATTAGAACATTGGAAAGGACATGGGCCTAATGGTTACTTAGGAAGGGTTCTAGTAATACAAACCATAAAACAGTGATAGTGGACAAAACCTTAAGCCCAGAGACACAAATTTAGCCAAAACCTTGCAAAATTTTGAGATGGAACATGAAGCAAATTTAGGGGTTCCATCACGGGGCACTATTGGACCTCCATGGAACAAGAGTGCATTCATTATTCTAGAAAGTGTTGTCAATGCCAACAGCATGGAGACCTTGTTCATGCACTAGCACAAGAGTTGAGATCCATCACCACACCATGGCCTTTTTTGCTATGGGGATTACATTTAGTAGGTAAGATTCCACCTGCTTCATCTAATGGGCACAAGTTTATTATCACAACAATAGAGTAGTTCACTAAATGGATAGAGGAAATTCCATTGACCTACATCACTAGAAAACAGATATCAAAGTTCATTTTGAATTATCTAATTTGTAGGTATAGAATCCCCCAAATAATAATAACAGATAATGGAACCCCATTCAAAAATCAAGATGTCCAAGAAATTTTCTTCCAATTCTCTATCTAGCATACATTCTCCACGCCCTATTACCCCCAAGGGAACGGTTGGGCTAAAGCATTTAACAAAATCATCTTGAAAATACTAAAGACTGTTAATGACAACAGTCATGACTAGAATTTATAGCTAAACCCAAGCCCTATGGGCTTATCAAACCAACATTCGAACACCTACAGGTGCCACACCATTTTCCTTGGTCTATATATCAAAGGCTATCTTACCTATCATGGTCAAAATCCCCTCATTACAAATCTCACTAAAAGGCATGGTCAGCAATGAAGAATATCAGGTATGTAGGTTAAATGAATTGGAGCTCCTAGATGAAAGGTGTTTGAGCATGTTAAACCATCTTTAGATTTATCAAAATAGGCTCAAATGAAGCTTTGATAAGAAAATCAAAGACAAAAACTTTCAAGTTGGTGGCTTGGTCCTTAAGGAGAATCAAAAGGTACAACTGAATCAAGATGGAAAAGGAAAATTTGAACCCAATTAGTTAGGCCTATTCATCATCACAACAAGCTACAGTTCAAGAGCATATCAATTGGCTACTCCTAAATGAGAACCCTTAGTTGAACCGCTAAACAACCACCTCAAGAAGTTCTACACATAAAGCATGTATGAATACCCCAGGAAAAAGGGTAAAAATCCAAAAATAAATAAAAAGTAAGAAAAATAGTAAAGAGAAATAAAATGTTCTATAAGTGAAAACCACTTTGTGGCACTTCTAGAATAGGTATCATAGTGAAAAAATTTCAAATAGGTGCTATGATTGAATAAGACTTGCATCATTATCTATTGGTACTATCCATAGCACCCACCCATTTGTCCTATAATAAAGCATGTGTCCAACCATGGCTTGTTATTGATTTAGGAAAGTGGTCTTATCTCCAACTGGGGGAATCTTCCCAAAGTTGGTTGTGGATTAGATCATTGAACGTTCTATCATGGTCAAAATTATCGAAAATCAAAAACATCCCAAAAATAAAAAAAAAAGACAAAACAACTTTGGATTATTCTTTCACTCAAACAGTCTAAGATATCAACATTTGCTTGAACCTCACACTAGTTTAAGTAGATTTCCCAAAATATATCCTTTGGAAATAGAAGTGGAATATCAATCGAAGTTGTCAATGTTGTTTGAAATTCCTAAAACAATTTTATGCTTTGATTCAACTGATCGAACTATGTGGTATCTACATATACAATGTAGGCAAGGCTTATCTTTGATCAACTCCCAATTCCCTAGGTCAATCCCCTTAGGTTTTTGTCATGCTTTATTTCAACTTAGTGAAAATTTCAAAATCCAAAAACATTCACAAAAATTCAAAATCCAAAAAGCATTCACAAAATAGAAAAGATCAAATACATTCAAACCAAGCGAACTGCGAGCCTCTATATGTACAACATAGGAAAGGATTATCTTTGATGAGCCCTCGAGGCCCTAGGTTTGTCCCCTAAAAATAACAAAACTAGCATCATAAGACTCAAAAAATAAAAAAGACCTAACTCCATCATCACAATCCAAAATAAAATTTTCATCTATAATAAACAAATCATCACACTCACCCTTTGACAAAACAAACAAACAAACAAATAGAGAAAACATCAAAAGGTTAGAACTTTCAAGCAAAACAATCATAAAGCTTTTATTACAAACAGATGAAAATAATGAAAAAAGTATCAACTACCTATCCTTTTGAAAATTCACCAACAAAATCCTGAGATATGCCTTAACGAATCCATTCCTATGGTAGACATGATCAACAATAGATAATAGCCTGAAACCTCAAAATAGATATCACAAGTGATACTGCAACTTTGTTTTTTTATCTTTTTATAGTCTTATCTTTTCGATTTATTTAATTGACTCATTCCTAGGATCTCTCAAGGATGTCCATAAGGATTTAGAGAAGAAGGAATGGGAGCAATTGAGCATCATTTCAGTTTGTTGTTTGTAAGATTTTTTTTTAATACTACTATGGTGAATACTTGCTTTATTGATTGTATGGAAGTTGTGTTGGAAAAATTTGTGTAGCAGTTGCATGTTAGGTATCCTATACCTCTCTATGTAACTAGTCCAAAAGGTTTTTAATGCAACCCAACTATGTATTTTAAATAAAGTTTTTGTATGTCTGGTATAAACAAGAATATTCTTTGTATGTTGAGTCAAATTCCACACAATGGATCATACAAAGTCACCTTGGTCATTAATACCCTGGTGCATCATATTTTTTTTCTACATCAAACAAGATTGTTCAAAATGTGAAGCCTCCAAGCAAAGTGAAAGCAATACTCATTAGTACTAACAACATCAAAATTTCTACCCATCATCATACATTTCTTCTAACTAACAATCATTCTACATAAACAAATATTGTTAGTACCATGTCCATCTTGCATCCACAAATGTCATCAATACATATCATGATGATAATAAAACAATCAAAACATCATTTATAATGTATAAGGCATACATCCATCATATATCATATAACATCCATACATCATATACATAATAAAACATCATATGAAACAATATATGATCCATCTATCTACACCATATGTATACATCAGAAAAGTACAAAAATATATATCAACATACATCATCATACATCGTCATCAATGATCATCACATAAAATGAAGTCGAATCGAAGAAATTGTATCTTATATATATCATCATCAAAAAGGGAGAATGTCATAGCACATCATCATCATGGAAACAAGTATGATAGGATAATACAAAATAATACATATATACGAGGCCTCGAATGGGTCGATGAATATATACAAAATAATGCCTACAATATAAGTCTCTGAATAACAATATCATAAAGATCAAGTATAAATATAACACTCTGTGGCAGGAAGAGGGGGACTCTAAAGACCAAGTTGAGGATCACCATCTAGATCTGGTTGTTTGATAGAATGCTCTCCTGACTTGACATCACCCCCTGCAACACTAGGCTCTCCAAACCGTGGTCATCACTATGCTCAAGGAACAAAGGCATCATAGAACATCTGATAATAGGTAGCCCTCTGTAGCAACTAATCTTGCTCAGCACGAAGACTATCATGTCCTATCCTCAGACTATCCCACTCAATCGTAACGGCCTACAACTATGTCTTGGCAATGAGATGGAACCCAATCTTTGTGTCTCACTCCACCCTAAAACCATCTCACTCCTATCAAGTAGAGTCTCTCTTCACTATCAATGTAATAATCTATGCCTCTATAGATTTTTTTTGCCTTATCTTTGCTGCTAATTGTGCACCTTCATCCTCATGTGGTGGAGGACCTGGAACCTATCCCTGATCCTACATCTGATAACCTTGGGAATCGTCATGTCGAGCCCTTCCAAGCTGCTCTACTAGGACCTCACTATGTTGTCTCTCCCCACGATGATCTGTGATGCCGACCCTACCAACTATAGGATCACCTCTAGGATTTGTAAATCTCAATGGAACACATTATTCCCACGACTAATCATAATCAGGAGTGGTACCTAGATTTGCTAAACCTACTGGCCAACCCCATCCAACTAGGGCAAGAGATCTGAATGAAGCAACAACAACATCTCAATCGTCTTGTAAATCCTAGACATGGACCTCTCTGGTGGTCTGACCAAACCAAGCCTCATAAGAATTTGGGAATTGACCCTATTGCTCCCCAAATTGTCTGCAAACCCTGTCAGGAAAATATCTCTCCAAAAGAGAGTGTGTGTGACCGATCAACCACCTGCTCTTCCTACAACACCAAATGCTCCTAATCATTAGGCCATGCCTCACAGTCCATATAGGGTATCCATTAAAAACCTGGCATTCAATCAAATACATGACGCTAGTAAGAAAGTTGTCTAGTCAATGTATAATGCAAAAAATCTTTGTAATGATAAGAGTAAGGATCCTCAACAATGAGATCTAATATACCATCAAGTCAAGCCACTAAGATATGCTCCCAGGCCCATGCATGGAGAATAGAAACACTAGTAGAAATAGATTTCCCACCACGATATGCAACCTAATGCATATCTCTATATAGGTGGGTGAGAAGACATGGACACCATGCATATTTGGTGTCGTGCTCGAACATCTACTCGATGCATATACCCCATCACATATGAAAATACTAGCCTTGTATATCAAGAACAACAAGAACTGAAACCAAACCACAAAGAACAAGGGAAACATGATTGACACTACCAACAAAATCAGATAAATCTATCTCTAACTATCGAAACTCCAAGTTTTTGACACCTAGAACATGACACATAGCATGGGTGCCATGAAAAACATGATAGGTAACCAAATCTCCATGAGTGGGTAGATGGAGGATCCTCCAGACATCCTCAAGAGTGATGGTAGCCTTCCTAGAAGGTAAATGGAAGGACGAGGTCTTAGAATGCCACCTCTCCACAAGTGCAGTAATCATCGTGCTATGACATTGGATGGGGGGCATGTAACAAATGTGACGTAGCCTGACCACATCTAGAAAATATCACTCCAAAACATCAAATCCTACAATCAAATCAAATAGATCTCGTGATCATCTCTCCCTCAACTAAAGTGGTTTAAGGACCACTTGCAATCATTAAACCCACGATGTTAAGGATTCACTTTGAACATGTAAAATGAAATGAAAATGATGAACAAATTGACATAGGGTACCAAAAGGTCAAAAGAAAAGAAAAAAATTATCAAAATCGATGAAACTTTGAACAAAAGTGATGAAAAGAGGCAAATACGAGGACTTTTAGGAAAAAATGATGAAAAATTTCAAAGGCACTAAAATCAAAAGCGCAAAAGTTTCTCAATGGTTAAAAATGATGACAAGAGAACATAAAACAAAACCAAGCATTCAAAAGCAAAAGTTGATGACAAAAGCGAATTTCAAAAGTGAAGATTGAGATCAACAGTGAAAAATGAAGTCAAGTGTGGAAGGGAAAGGAAAAAGTGAGTTATTTCATAAGGAAAAAGAGCCAAAACTGATGCAAAAGCATTAAAGCCCTAAATCCTATGCTATTGACTAGTTTGAATTTGTGCATTAATTGCAAAAACATAGAAAGATGAAAATGAAAATCGAGAGGACATACCAGGTCACCGATGCCTAAAAGTCATCCAAACTCTCGAACTAAGTCCACACAATACGGGGCACCCTGAATCCTCGCCATAGCTCCTCAACAACTAACAAAACAAGAAAACCAAAGGCAAAAAATCACTATAGGATCATTTTGCAAATGAGGTAATTAGAACCCTAATTACCTCTTTTAACCCCCTAAAACCCTAATTTTTACTTAGGAAACCTTCCTAGGGTAAAATTAGGAGCTCCTGGGATCATTTGAATGAGCAACGAAAGACATATAGACTTGATTTTTCATCCTCTGCACATTAGAAGTGAAATAGAACAGTGTTGGGAGCCTAGCATCCAAACTGACTTTTTTAGCCAACCTCTCGAGGGGGCAGCCTAGAGTCCTACCATCATTCCACTAACTATTGGGACACAATGGGGCATAGAAATTTTTTCAAAGACTTGATCTTAACATCACAATATTTGGAAAAAAGAAAATAGTACTTTGTCTCAAAGAGGGGTAAAATGTAGACATGTAAAATTGACCTAACACCTATCACACACCTTAAATTACATTTTTGCATCATCGACATCATTATCTTCAAATATCACTGCACATTCCACATGAAAAGCATCAAAAACCCTCATTTCTACTATTAATTGAATAATATGACATTATTTAACTAATTCATTTTTTCATCATTTTAACGAATTAAATAAATTATTTATTTAATAAAGTCCTAAAACCCTAATTTCCTCTATTAATTAAATAATACGACATTATTTATTTAATTCACTATTTCATCAATTTTGACCAATTAAATAAATTTCATTTATTTAATAAAGTTCTAATCTAACTTTATTCCTCCTGATTAATTAAATAATGCCAATTATTTGATTGTCACCAATTCACTTTATTCCCCTAAGTCAATTGAATTATTAAAATCATAATAATTTAATTAACTCACTTTCCCTCCAAATTTTAATAATTTGAATAAACTATTCAAAATATTATCAAAAACCAAATCAAACTAATGCAACTTTGTTTGCAAAATTCAAACTTGATTTGCACGTTCAACTCCAAAAAGAATTAATTAATTAAATCAATTAATTAATCATTCTCAACCACTTTCCTGATTGAGAAAATTATGAATCACTGATTACTTAATCTATTTCCTAACTAATCAATCTATTTGTTGACTGATCAATCTATATTCCTGGCTGATCAATCTATTCCTTAATCACACTAATCATGCAATCAATTTTCACAGATTATGCCCATCTAATCCTCTCAACATCTTTTGACTGTCAATCAAGATATTCTACTACACAATCCTGATCGTCCATTTCAAATCACAATTTCTATATAACAAACCTCTTTCCTCACAAAAAAGGATTGAAGAATCCACCTATTTTGCACAACGCAATACTAATGAGATCCTAATTACCATTGACAAACCAACTTCGACACATATCTTCGATCAACACACACATTCTTCAAGCTCTCACAATGCAACTATGGAGGCTTTGCATTAATACGAGCAACCACATCTTCACGAATACACTTCAACACAAGATGGGTAACAATTTAGTGTAGTGAATTTAGATGTTTTTGTGTTATTTTATTTACATTTTCTTGAATTCGGTGTTCTTAATCATTCATTTTGTGAGTGAATGAACGAATCTAGATTATTGTCTTGAATTAGATTAGCTTATTTTTATTGCAATTATCTCATTTATACTTGTAGATTTTCCCCCGCACACAATTTCATACGAATTTTTCTATTTATTGTACTTCATGTCAATGCTATGAAACTTGTAAATGTATTGAAATATTGAAAAATACTTTGGGGTATGTGCAAGATCATCATGGAAAAAATAGGCCCTTAAGTGGTGATGAAAATTCAAAAAAATTAGAGTTAGGAAACTTGATGTAAAAATTTGAATAAGTTATCTATATTATTTCAAAAATATGTAACAATAGAATCTATAGCAAATTGAATGTAGTTTCTAAACTACTAGGTTTTTTTTTTTTTAAATATATTTAGTGAATATTTGAAATTTCAATGCAGTAGTACTTAAATTTTAGGGAAAAAATAAGTAGGTGTTTTTCTGACCACCCTAACCACAATAAAATGATAATATCGTTTTATAATATTTTAGATATAAGTAGAGGACTTATGTCCTGATGTGATGCATATTTTTTTGTAATTTTTTTCCAAGTAAATAATTAATTATGAATTTTTTATTACAAATTTTAAAAAATATAAAAACTCATATATTTGACCTCTTTAACTTGATCAAAACTTCATGAAATTCTCTTTTTTTTAATCCTATAGTATGTGATGCATATTTCGGATTCAAAAAATATGATACCATTTGAAAGCTATAGATATTTTTCAATCAACCTATCAATTAGGACTTTAGTCATAATTCAAATAGAAAATGAATATTAATTATTTATTAAATTCAAAGTAAAGCATAATTTATATTGGTGGAAAGCTAAGAATCTCCTTTAAAAACCCTTTTTCGTTTCATCAATTTTGGGTAAAAAAAAGTCGTCAGCCACATGGGCGAAGTCTAGAAAAGCAAGGTAAGTTGTTAAACAGGTTTTTTGTGTTAACTTCTTAGGATTGGCATGTCCTAGAAAAATTCCAAAGCAAGGCCGAAGCTAACCCTTAGGTAGTAAGGTTTTTGTTAGAAATATCAGATATCCAATATATTTTATATATGATTTTAAAAATTGTAATATAGTTTATAATATATGATTTAAAAAATGCAATAAATAGTTTATAGTTTATTTTAATATATCTAGTTTATAATATACAATATAGTTTATAATTTAATATATAATATACAATTTATGATAATCTCTTACATAACTATGCATAATATATAATATATTATATTATTATGTATAATATTTAAATATTATTTATATATTTTAGTTTATATATATATATATATATGTTACTAATATATAAAATATTATATAACTAATTAATATTACTAATATATAAAATATTTAAATATTCTCTCTCTTTATATCCCTCTCTTACTTACTCCTATGTCTCTCCACTCTACCCTTAGCCCTGTACCCTTAACCCTTAAATCCTTAAACCATTAAACCCTCTACCCTCTATCTCTCTCCCACTCCCTCCCTCCCTCTCTCAAGA